>JABFOV010005178.1:0-12520 GCA_022817685.1 Aradophagus sp. ZL-2020
AAACAAAACAAAACATTGAGAATTTCTAACTTCTTTTCGACCAAAATTAATTTAAAAAAAAGATAAACTATTTAGTTATTAATAAAAACTGTCTATTCAACATGAAAAAACAAGTTTCTTAAAGAATTTAACATGGTTAAATGCTTATATATATTGAAAAAAACACAATTTTTTTTATTTATAATAGGAAATTCTTACCTGAGATTAAAACGATAAAGTTTATTGAATATAGAATACTTGAATTGGAAGAATTTTGTCACGTAAAAAGAAAACTTTAATTAATTTTAATTATAATAAACATTAGATATTACTCTCAGAAAGGTCGCATCGACAATAACAAAATAACCTACGGTTGTGTTGAAGTGTTGAACAAATATTCAAGTCAGGAATACCAACGCTGTAACAAATATTCAAACCAGAAATGCCAACGTTATAAAAAATATTCTTAATACTTATTTTCCAATCTTTTTATACTGAAACATTAGATGGTTTTTCACTAATTAAATAAAGGTGAATTAAATTCATCAATTAAATAAATTAAATTAATAAAATTAAAAAAAGTTTGTTCTACTGTTTTGATAATCATAGAAACATTTTTACTGTAACATTTTATTATACTTTTTATATATTTTATAATTGCAGTAAAATTAAGATAAATTTATAGAAATTTTTTAATTTAGACAGATTTATTAGTACAATTAACAAATAGTTTTTTTTTAAGATTGAATAATATATATTTTTTAAGACACTACTTTCTCTTTATGTTTTCTTTTCTCAAAAATATATTTAAATTAAATTTTACATTAGCTGGCACATTATTGATATTGCTCATAGAATAAAACAAAATACAATTACAATTGCATACCTTTAATGAAGCAGAGTCACAATTATTTCTTTTTTTATGTCGTTTTCCCCAGTAGATAAGTGAAGCAGTTGATTTTGCATATTTAATAAAGTAAATTGCGATTTGATTTTTTTTATATTCCTGGTTACTTTCCACATCCCCAAAATTTTTGATTCAATAGGATAATCGAAAAAGGAATCTTTTAATTTGAAGTAGCTTCCAAAAAGTTTTATATTTTCCGGAAGTTCCAACAATCCACTGATTTTCATTTCGTCAATAACAAAACACACATCATCTTTAATCAAGATTATATTATTAGGAAATTTTGTTGTCAAAGTAAATTGCTTATACTTTATTTTTAATAAATTTTCAGGATAACGCTTATCTCTTTTCAAAATAGACAAGAATTTCGTTTGTTTTTTATTTTGTTTCAGTATTGTATTTTTTTCAGCTAATCGTCGTGAAACTTGAACGAGAGGCTTGTTTCCAGATCTCAAAGATTTTTTTATTTTGCCAAGTAAATTTTCAAACGGAAAGGTAATGATTAAAAATAAATGACACTGCATGTTGTGAACATCATCTGCAATATGTAATAAATTATGAAAATTTATTGTTTGACTTGACTTTCCATAAAAATATTTGCTTGCAAAAAAAAATCTACGTAGAAAAAGTTTAGCTAATTTACAATAACTACTCCCCAAACGACGAGAGCATAAAATTCTGCAAGCTGCGTGGAAAAGTAGGAAAAGGTCATATAACTGTTTTGTTAATAATACTTGGTTCCTTAATTTTTCCATTCGAGTAGATAAAATTTCCGAACATTTAACACTAAGTTTTGTTGCTCTACATTTTTGGAGCCAAAAGCTTAATAAAGCTTTCATCACTCCAAGACAACACAGATGCATAAAATCGAGGACAAAAGTTTGTATCATATCAATTTTAGGAATTATTGATATGAGTGGACTAATTCCTTTATGATGCTCTTTTTGGGTTTGACCTCGAAAATCGTCATCTGTCCTTTCAGTTCCTTTCTTAGGGAAAGTTGTGCATCCATCTATTCTTTTACCTTTAGCATTGCATCGTTCGCATGCGTAGAATCCCGAATGTCCTCTGGTACATTTAGCATATGCCCTGGCAGGGGTGTCACATATAAAGCATTTTATATCCACATTGAAATGGCGAGTGCCAATCACAATTCCATCTTTTAATAATACATTAAGTTCTTCCACCAAGTCATGAAAAAATGTTGTTATGTCGCTCGGTTTACCAACTCCATAATAAATAGCAACTATGAAAGGTTCGAAAATATCGGAATCGTGATGAATTCGGCAGGCTATAGGCCAAAAATTATAAATACTACCGTCGTATAATGGCACGCCGTCAATGTTGAGTTGTAACGAAATTGTATCCAACTGAAAGATATCAGTATTCATACACAATTCTAATTCTTTTCTAATAGAATAATACACATATTCATACTTTTCACCATTATCATCAATTAATTTGCGTACATCAGGCACATTATTATTTTTGACATTCAAAAACGTAGCGGCAGTTTTGGGCAGGTCAGGTAACAAGCGTATCCTTAAAATGTTTAATAATTGACTGAGATGGCTATGTTTTATTGAACAATCAATAGCCCATTCTTTTAGTTGTTCTGTTTCATTTGAGGATTTCAGATTTTCATCACTTTCATTGGGAATATCTTTTTTCTCTTCACTTGCGTAATTTAAAACTTCACTGTCATTGAATAATTGAGTGATTACGGGCTCATAATTATCATCTTCAATAACGACAAAAAAAACTTGTTCACTTGTATTAGCAAAAACCGTTTCTTTGTCACACTCATTGCTTTTTTTTACAGTTTCGTTAGAAAAACCTGTAAATAATGTTTCGTAGGAAGAATCTGTAAGTAAAAATATAATTAATTTTCTAAAGTTTAACAATTAATTTCAAAAAATTTTCAAAATTTATTATTATATATTTTCTGGTTCTTTTATTTTATGTTTTAACTTGCAATTCTTTAAGGTTATTAAATATTGTAATCAACATGTAATTTTAATTACATTGTATATCTTATTATTTTCGATTAAAGTTTTGTAATTTAACTAAAACTAAACTAAAACTAAAAATAATGTCAACTACAAGTGTCATTTTTAGACTATGATATGTATGTTTTATTTGAAAAAACAAAAACCCAAAAATTATTTCATTAAAATCAATGACAATTTGTTTGTTTACATTAACATATTTTATCTATTTAAAGAGAAGTTAAAATTTACAAATTAGCAAAGATAATTTTTTCTTGTATACTATTATTATTACTACTATTATTATTTTATCTAATGATATTATTCGAAAATAATAAGTATTTTAGGTTATGTATCTGTATACTTGAAAGTAATAATATACTTACTGTACGTTTCATATTCATTAAGAATTTTTTTTTATTACGGAATTTCTTCACTCGTAAACGGTTATTCATTATTATAATGTACTTTCAATAAAACATCTTTAATTGTAACATATTTTTATTTTAGCATGCTACATTTTCCATGTTTGCTTGACATCAAGTGAATATGGCAGCTAATGTGGTAGTGACCAATCAAATAATGCCGGGAAATTTAAAACTTATATTTATACAATTTTTAAGTTTATATACAAATAAACGTAACATTAAACGAAGACACAATTTTTTAATTTTTTTTTTATTTATTAATTTGTTAGTTATCAATTAAATTTTAAAGTACAAATACTTTAAAATTATAACACAACCCAATATAAATTAAATCGAAATTCATAATATGAAATTAAAAAGCAAATTTTGTAATTGCGTTGAGGTTTTTAATGTTTATTCTCAATAAAATGCAAGTGATTGGCTAAAAGAGTAAAAATGATAATGAATAAATATATTCATAAAAAATAAGTAATAAAAAAATAGTTCAATTTTTCTTAATTTGTACGATTCTTAAAAAAAATTAAAATTATTTTATTGTGGTTCATCTACAATAAATTTTGAATATTGATAAACCATTTAAATGTTTATTTGGTGCCACGTCAGAACCAAGATTAGGCCAATACTTGGCAATGGCCAGGCGAGGCATTACATTCATAGATAGGACCTTCATTAGAAGCCAATATAGGTCCCAATATTGGTTTTCCAATATTGGCAAACATTGGTTGGGTCCATGTGTAGCTAATGTACTTTTCAATGTATCATGCATTGTAGTCAGGCATCCCAAGATAGGCCCAAGTTTATAATACGAGTATGCCAAGGTAAATTTTTACTAGGGTCGTGGACCGTACGGGTGAAAATGAAATGATTCTAATAAAATGAAATGTATGATAATTTATAAAATAAAATTGTTTTAGGCTATTAAAATTGTTTGGTGCTATTATTATTATTATTATAAAAATATAATTTTTACTTTGTTATCCAATGTTTCATTGTTTACTTTAAATCTCTATTTTCGATTTAATACTGGTTTTAATAAAAATAACATTTTATAAAATTAATATACTTTTTGCGTTGCAAGTAAAAAAATCTTGTAATTTGTCATAAAATTATTCAATATTGTAAATGACAGTGCAACTAATTTTTTAATTGAAATATTTAATTTGTTCGCGAGTGAACCAAAACGGCCGGACCGGAATTAATAAAATGATATACTTTTTTGTATTGATTTGTCATTAGTTTGAAATATAAAGAAACGAGAAAAATTCAAATTCGGTGTCGGTTATTTCAAATTCGGAACGGTCGAAACTAGGCGAAGAGCGGGGCTACGGGACGTAAATTCCCCTCCAAGTAAGCTCAGAACAAGGCAGGGACTTGTTGAAAATCTTTGACCCTATGCGGTGGCTATCTCCAATTACCGTAAAATTCAAACAATTCATGCAAAGTTTGTGGTTCCATAAATTAGAGTGGGATGAAATGCTCCCACAACTTTTGAGTAAGCAATGGTGCAACATGTACTCAGAATTGACCCTCTTAAAGGCAATTCGGTTGCCGCGTTTGTATAATTCTGGCAATTCTGAGAAATTTCAATTAATTGGTTTTTCGGATGTGTCAAACTTGGCGTATTCGGTCGTGTATTTACGGATTATAAATTACGACAATTCAGTTACTCTTAAATTGCTTATGGCTAAAACTCGGGTTGCGCCATTAAAAACCATTTCAATACCAAAATTATAATTGTGCGGTGCAAGTTTGCTCGCCGGTTTACTTACTTATAAGTAAGATTTAATGAATTATTTGTATATATACACATAATTCGTTAAATTTTAATATTCATACAGTATATGCGTTCACTGACTCGAAGATTGTTTTGGCTTGGCTGGCAAAACATTCCGCTAATTGGAATGTTTTTATCGCGAATCGGATTTCAAAAATTCAAACTGGTCCAGTCAAGATCGATTGGAGTTATGTCAACAACAAATTATCCCGTCGACTTGAATTCCCGTGGATTACATACGTCACAATTAATTGATAATTCTTTGTGTTGGACTGGACCAGAATTTCTAGAAGCGTCAGTGGAAATCACAATTCAAAATGAATTTTAAACAGCAACTGAACAACGCAAACTCGTTGTTGCAATTGTTATTCAGTCAGAAAAAAAAACATTTGTTCGATAAATTTTCTTCGTACCCGAAAATGCTTAGACTCGCCGCGTACGTATTCCAATTCATTATTGCGATTCGAAGTAAAGTCGTCAAAACAAACGAAAAAAATACTCATTCAAAAGCGCTTTACACAACAGAGATAGCTCAAGCAAAAACATATCTCATAAATTTATTGAAGAAAACTTTTTTCTCGCGAAATAGCAGATATAAAAGCCGGAAAGGCAATTAACGCGAAATGGTCGTTGAATCCATTTAATCCATTCTTAAATAAAAATGATGTCTTGAGATTAGGCGGTCGACTTAGAAATTCAATTTTACCGGAAGCGAAAAAACATTCAATAATCTTGCCACAGTGTAATTTTGCAGATTTGATTATTCAGCATTTTCATTTAATTGGTTTACATTCAGGATTACAATTAACTTAAAGTTTATTGAGAAAAGAATTTTAAATTATTAACGCAAGTAATACCGTAAAATCAGTTTTTTGTAAATACATAAAATATCGTCGAGAGAAACGACAATTATCGAGTCAATTTATGGGATCGTTACCGGCAGATCGATGTACACCGTCTCGAGTATTTTCTGCTACGAGATGCGATTTGGCCGGTCCATTTCAAATAAAACAAAAATCGGGTCGCGGTCAAAAATCGTACAAAGTTTCGATCGCAGTATTTGTTTGTCTTTCAACGCGGGCTGTACATTCAAAACTCTTGTCTCATCTGGACACACAATCATTTATTGCTACATTACGGCAATTCACGGCTCGTCGAGGCGAGCCGCGCATAATTTATAGCAATAACGGGAGAAATTTTGTGGATGCCGAAGCGGAATTAGAGAGAATTTTTCAATCGATGATTTAAAATGAAGATCTTATAAATTCGCTTGCTACTGATGATATTGAGTGGAAATTTATACCATCTTTTTCTGAACACTTTGGTGGAATTTAAGAAAGTGCTGTTCTCAGCGTAAAATTCCACCTGAACAGAGTTATGGGAAATTTTCTCCCTAACTGGGAAGAAATGAATACCATTTTAAATCAGATAGAGAAATGATCACTCTAGAAAGGTTGAAAGATCTTCCGTCGAACCCAATGTCCATCGAAGATTTAAGAGAAATACCTGACCAGTTCAAAAATACAATTGGAGGTTACTCATTCATCATCTCATCTACGTTTCATGTAATACTTCTCATCTACTTTTCTTGTTTCGATTCCGAAATTATGTTGCGTCAATACGTTAGGCCAGCCTATAAGAAAACCCCGAACTTTCAAACAAAAGAGAACGGAAACAAGAATTCTTAATATTGTGTCGGATTATTTATTTATTCATTTATTTATTTATTTATTTATTAATTTATTTACTTATTTATTTATTCATTTATTTATTTATTTACAAATAATACACGGGAGTAAACCCTTTACAATATCAGAAAGTACAATTCTAAGCCGAAGATTACAT
The DNA here is from genome assembly GCA_022817685.1 of Aradophagus sp. ZL-2020. Classification (NCBI taxonomy): domain Eukaryota; kingdom Metazoa; phylum Arthropoda; class Insecta; order Hymenoptera; family Scelionidae; genus Aradophagus; species Aradophagus sp. ZL-2020. The sequence goes on from JABFOV010005178.1 coordinate 6,922, forward strand.
GTGTAACGCGCGGTACTAGTTAAATTTGTTATTTAAGTAATTACGATAAGAATTAAAATTTATCACAAAAAGATCCACGTCACGCGAGATAATATTACTCAAAGAACATAACCGATTAAATAGAGAAAATTTACTTCTATTCGTAAAGGCTGTATCTGAGTGAAAAATGTTAGTTTGACGTAAATTCTTCGAAGGGACATTAAATTTAATGTATGACAGTAGTTCCGGTGAGTTAATATTATATTTTAGAATTTTGAAAAGAAAGATAGCATCATTTATATTGCATCTTGCCGATAGTGTTTTTATATTAAAATTCCGGGATACGATAGAATAATCATGATCCTGTCGGCTCATTGGAGTGCCATTTAAGAATGATAAGCGCCTAAGAAATTTATGCTGGAGATATTCCAACTCTTTCAACTGAGAGTTATAAAAGGGGGACCAGATAAGTGAGGCGTATTCCAGCAATGGCCGTACTAGTGTCTTATAAAGGATTGCGCTGGTGTCGGGTTTCAGAAAATTAAAATTACGATTAATAAATCCTAAAACTTTACATACTTTTGATATTATAATATGAATATGATTCACAAAGTTACAATCCGTCGAGAATAAGATTTCAAGATCATTCATAACAGGCACAGATTCAAGTGAAACTCCATTTATCTTGTAGTCGAAACTAATATGATTACGTCGGGTTGTAAAGCTCAGAGTATTGCATTTATCCGTATTTAAGTACATCATGTTATGGTCACATTAAGTGGCAATGTAATCCAGATCTTCTTGAAGGTGTTGGGCAGAGGTTCGATGTTTAATATCCAAAAATAGTTTAGCATCATCTGCAAACATAAGGATCTTACCAAATCGAACCACCTTAGGCAAATCGTTAATCAACAGAAGGAATAGGAGAGAGCCGAGGTGAGAGCCCTGGGGAACACCAGACGTGACCGGAACCAAACGTAAGCTAGTACCGTCAATCCTGACCAGCATACTTCTGTCATTCAGATAGTCAGTGACTCAACGTAACAATGGACTAGACATGCCATAGGCATTTTGTACAATAAAAGTGAATGAGGGACTTTGTCAAATTCTTTAGCAAAGTCCGTATATATCACATCTACCTGACTAAGCTGATCCATGATACTAATCACGTATTGCCAAAGCAGAGCAAGATTCGTTAAAGTAAATTTGCCATGAGTAAAGCCATGTTGTTCGTCAACTATAACATTTTTGAAGTTATTATAAAGTATGGGCGTAACAAGGGATTCGAAAAGTTTAGGTATAGTATTAATTATAGAAATGGGACGATAATTATTTACACTATGCTTATCTCCTTTATTAAATATTGGTGTTACAGCACTAACTTTCCAGATAGCGGGAAAAACACCTGACGATAGAGATTTATTAAATAGCAGGTGAAGTGGGCGAGCTAATGAATAACGGCAATTATATAGAAAAATGTGTGGAATAGAGTCGGGTCCTGAACTATCAGTTAATTTCAAATGTGACAAAGCGTTGAATACATCACTCAATGATAAAGAAATGTTACTGAGAGGGCAGAATTGGTCAGGCTGAAAAACATAGTTTAGAGGTACGGGCTTTGGAGGATGGAATACTGAACTAAAATACTGTAAAAAAAGCTCTGCGGCTTCATCTGCGTTAGTGGCCGATTGGTTATTATAGTTGATTATTTAATGTTTAATATTGGTTATTATAGTTGATTATTTATTATAGTTGATTATTTAAAAGGCTATTATCGGTTCGTGATTTATTTACAAATTTCCAAAATTTCTTTGGATTGGTTCTTAATTCATTATCTATTGTTTTATTATATAATACATGTGAACGATAAATAGATTTTTTACATTGAATACGCAGGATCAAAAATTGACGATAATCAGCCTCTGAATGAGATTGCTTATAGTGCTTATGTGCTATCTTCTTTCGCATAATGAGATTTTTAATTTCGCTATTAAACCACGGAGGGTATTTATTAATTTTACAAATATAATAAGGAACGAACGTATTAATAACGAAGTAAATTATTTCATAAAATGCTAATATATCGTCTTCCAAGTTTAAATTACAAAATGAAGTGGTCCAATCAATAGAGCACAAATAATAATTTATGACATTATATTCACATGACTTAAAATTAAATATAACTGAAGGTTCAGAACATAAATTAGTTTGGTGCACATTTACAGTAAATTTACAAAGTAATGGTGGATGATGATTATCAATTCTGGATAAGAAATCAACAGCCGGTAATATAGTAATATCGACGAAATTAAAAAAAATATAATTAAGACAGTAATTATTAACGTTTGTAATAAAATTATGTTGAAATAAATTAAGAAAATTAATACTGCGTGCAAGATAATAGGCAAGATTTATTACTGAGGGGTGGTGTGTAAATTAAAAGATGGATCACAGCCCAAGTCAGTGTTGACCCATGTAACATTAGGTAAATTAAAGTCACCAGTTAAAATAATATTAGCTGCAGGGTATAAAACAGACAATTCATATAATGAGCGTTCTAGTGCAATAAAGTCACGAGTGGCCGAGATGGGAGGTAAATAAATACAGCCCAACAATGTATGAAAAGAACCAAGGGTTAGCTTCACCCAAACTTGCTCGAAAACAGGGTCAGGGCTAGAGATTCTGCAAGAATGCAATGATGAGTGAACGGCTAACATCACACCCCAACCTCTCACACAGGGACTAGTGAGCGAAGAACGATCACATCGATACAAAACATATTCAGAAAGTCTCAGTTCGGAATCCAAAATATCAGGTGCCGAACCGAAATTGGATGGCATAGCTCAATAAGTTCCACACACGGCGAGAGAGCAATTAAAAAAAACAACTCTCTCCACTATGTGTAAACAGCGACGATTCACATGTGCCACTCCAAAAAGTAGGGTTAGGAGTATGGTGCCGGGAAGAGCGGCCTCGCAACAAGTGGACAGACAACGCAGACCGTCGTCGACAGCCAAGCCAGCAAACCAGGATTATGAGAATAATAAAGCAGAAGAAAATATTCTAGAATTTTTGAAACTTTCATCCCACAACATATATATATAAAATTCCAGAATAAAAAAAATTTAAAAATTAAACGAAATTTATTATTTGAGTGAACAAAATTTTAGGGGAAAAAATACGAAAAAATACGCTAGTGCGCGCACATCAGGTTCCGAACGTCCGCGCGACGGTCATAAAAACGGACGCGCTTACCTGTCATTTAGTCGTCGATTTGGATCAAGTGTCAAGTCATGGATTCCTGAACGGCATTTCTTTGGAGTTCATTTCGGGTTGATCCTCTTTTAATTCAGGTAATCCTTGACGGTCGGTGGTCTGGGCCCTTTTATGTTACAGAGCCTTATCCTCGTCTTCCCACTCAAGACATTTGAGTTACCTTTCTTTACTTTTCGGCCCACTCGTCTCCAGCCGACAGACTTGCAGTTCGTACTGGAGTCCTTTATCAAATTTAGCAAAGGTAATTATTGCATCGGATGGGTTGTGGCTTCTGCCTTGGTAAATAGGGCGACGGTCAACTCATTCAAAGTAGGAAAGGGTTCTGTCGCTTTGTCCGCGTTTACTTAAATTATTGCATAAATATCAGTGACTTGTAATCACTTTGCAACTTGTAGTTGCAATTGTTTAATTAATGCATGAATATCAGTGACTTGTAGTCAAATTGCAACTTGTAGTGGCAATTGTTAAAGTATTGCATGAACAAGTGACTTGTAATCACTTTGCAACTTGTAGTTGCAATTATTACTTTGTTTCTCAGACTGTGGCAGGGGTATAATACGCAACCTTCTCGTGCGTGAGCTTAATATACCACACCAGTTGGCGCTGAGGTCTTTTTGTGACCATAGAAAAATAGCGCGTACATGTCTATCATAACCTTACATTGTCATTACGTTTGATCTCGAAAAATGCGACATTTATTCGTTTATCACAATTGATAAAAAAAAATTGCAACTTAAATTCTCAATACAAATTACATACAAAATTTTATTATTTTTATGATCAAGCACAACTTTGTCATATTTTGTTATTATACTCCGTGGGTAAGTAAGAGCACTTTTATTTAAAAGACGAAAAAATTTCGACATTTATTTGAAAATTGAATTGAAACAAATTATTCTAAAATAAATGCTAAATTATGACATATTAATCTATTCAGCTGTCATTAGTTTGAAGGTTGTGTTCAATTTCGAAGGTACGAAAGTGTCACTAGCGCACCCTAATGACGATTCTTGCGGTATAATAATGAAACACCAAATTAACATTGGCTTTATTCTTCATGTCATACCTCTGGACCCGGGTATGTGGGTTTCGCGCATATAATTTCTATCTCTTTTAATCTAATGATGATTATGAAGATGGAGATAAGTAGAGTATGTGAGGGTTTTTCATCCTTTTTTTAATAACAGGATTGAGAAACAAGAATATTTTACATTATAATTGAAATAAACACTTCAGTGTATAAGAGATTACAATTTAATTCATATAAAGGACAAACTCTATGGGAGATTTCCTCTAAATGTGATAATCATCCCGCCATTTGTCTGGGACTTTTTCCTTGTTTGTTTCTTATTTTCAAATTTATAGGCATGTTTGGAAATCGGGGGTTGCAACCGTTGGGAGGTCACCTGAATGGTCAAAAATGTGAATGGTCCTAGGCAACATTGTATCCGTACCACACTAAACAAAACGCCAATTGTATATAAAATGTTTATTGTAGCATTTTACTTGAGGCTACAAGAGCTTAGCGGCAGGGGGGCGCCAGGTAGCGGCAGGGGGGCGGCCGCCCCCGCTAGAAGTGCGAAAAAAAAATTTAGTTGAACAATTAAAAAGAAAATACCTCAGTTTTCTATAAAAAAATTATCAATTATATTATTATATCATATATTGTACTATTTCATTACTATCAAAATAACATATACCTGTATTGTTTAATATCCTGTATTGTATATTTATCGAACTAAAATATACCTGTTTTTTATAGTTTGTAAAAATTAATTCTTTACTTTTGCTCGAATGCAGAAACGGTTAAAATGTTGCCGGTTGAGAACGATAGTGATGTTTGGCGACAGGTTTAATAAAGAGCCAATAAAACCATCTTCAAAATGAGCATGCTCTTTACTGTATCAGTAAAGTATTTATTATTATACTAAATATTTATTATATTTATATTAGTAAGTAAAAGGAAGACAAAGTAGAAAGTAAGAAAGAAAAGGCGCTCCTCTCATATGACTGTATATATATTTTCGTGGTACAATTTTATCAAATAACATTCAAGTTATCGCATTCAAAGACATTTCAGTGCTCGATGATTTCGGATTATTATTTCACCACATTTTCGCTTCAGAATTTTTTTTTCTTTTTGTTGTTAAATACAGAGAATCAGTTTTATTTGCAGGTGCGGAAACAAAAGAAAAAAGTATGCAAAATAAAATAGCATGTTCAGTGCCCGGGTAGATCGAATTGATCGAGTAAATCGAGCAGACTCGTGTTCACAAAATTGAGGGTTGGTTGGATCTAACTGAAAATCGAATCAAACACATGTTTGCATAATCCAGGTTAGATC
>JABFOV010005179.1:0-12520 GCA_022817685.1 Aradophagus sp. ZL-2020
GGGTATGGTAATTATACTACAAATTCTTCAGGCCGTGTATCTCTAAATCTTCTCATCTTTCAAAAATATCTTACACGCGTAATTATGAACGAACGATTGTAACACTCGAAACGAGCATGTCTCCTTAATTACCGTAAATCATGTTGAAGAATTGCCCGGCGAACAAGATCTCCCGGCGCACTTCGTCAAACATTGGCTCGCGAAGACCGCCGAGTCGATTCTGACTTGTCGGACAAGCCAAGACGCAAAGGTCCGCGCCATAATTTAATTTGTAATTCACCGAAGACAAATTTCCGCGCAACGAATGGATGTATGTTCGCGAGATTAAACGTCTATAATTCACCGCGGAAGTTTAATTATTTTTCTCGATAAGCCAGATACGCATCGTCGACTCGCGGAAAAATCATTTCGCGGGAAAAGAATTTTACATCCGACCAATTTTCACGGCAAATTTGATATCCGACGAAAAATTTTGTTTTCCAACTACGACCAACGTACTGAGTAACTGATGTTATCGGGATAAACTCGACAGAACGAATAAAATAATATATATAAACGTGGAAATTCGTTTCGCAATACCGCTGTTTGTTTATCTGATTAATTTATTAGAATACACTCGCTTGACGTTGAAAGGCCCTCTTTTTTCATCACATTTTCTGCGCAACTAAAGTTCAAGCTGAAGTTGGTCCGTTATACTTTATATTTTACAAAAGGACGAAAGAATTTCATTAAAAATATAGTCATTGATTTAATTTTTTGAAAATTTAGGTTGCGTTATAATTAAATGTAACGGGATCGATGAGTGACAGATTTCCATACCTTCAGAATTATTGTCAAATGTGACATGTCAATCATTAATTAATAATTCATCCGAGGAACGAATTGCGAATTAATTTGCGAGTGACCGAAAATGCTTCTGTTTTAAATTTAAGCACGAAGGGCAATATTCAGCGTGTAATTTAGCGGGTAATAATAGCGTGTAAATTAACAATGAGCGCGAGAACAATTTATTTCTGACGACGATTCTGACGCAATGTTTATTACGAATTTATTGTTGGATCAAAAATCAAACGTCCAGTGTGGTTCGAAAATGTCAGTCATAATAGGAAGTGTGTTGAAATCATAGTCATCGAATAAATATTTAATTATCTTGCGTATGCGATGTTTAGAATATGGCAATTGTTTGAATGTGATCTACATTTGATCTGTATTGATGACTACACTGGTCAAAATGCGATGTAAATTCTAAGTAAAAATTTTACAATCTGATAAAGCCCTGATACAGGGTTTATGCGCGGCATCGGTACGGCCCTGTTCAGGCATTTTTTTCTGGTCTTAAAGAAAAGTCGCCTTATAAAGGCCATATTAATACCATGCGTTATACCCTAGCCTAAAAAAGTTTTAAAATTTCTGTTTTAGATATTAACCTACCTTAGAGTTTGATCAAAATCACTCACTATTCGAGAAATTTGAAAACGGAGTGAATTGGAGTAACGTTTCAAACTTAAAAAGTGAAAATGTACATCTCGAAATGTAAATATCAACTTTAAAGATTATATTAACCACGATTTTCATATATTTGAGTTCAATAATTTCAATTCACTCTTACTTTCTCTTTCAGTCTGAGAGAGTGTAAAATCTTCACCAAAATTGATTGATTTTTTTTACATCGGGCACCTATGTTTGGTAATTTTCTACACCGTGATTTTTTTCATCTTACACTGAAATACTCCATTCCGCTTTTTCTTACAGTGCAGTTAATTAAGTTGCTATTAATGTTCAATCAAAAAATAGATATACACTGTAAAAACGAATGTCTTCTTTCGCAAAATTTTCGGTAACTTTAAGATCAAAAGTTTTGAAAATTTATATTATTAAGAATATAAATGATTTTATTAGTTTTTTCACGCAAATTCAGATGAATAAGAAATAACTATTGAACGAATGAAAAAAAAGCAATATGAATATTTAATAAATAAAGCGAGAAAAATTTGAAGGGATTTCACAAAACAAAGCAAAGTGAATAAATATATTTCGCAAAATCCATTTTAACGACTACGAAATCGTCAAACTATTGTAATATATTTCCGAAAAGAATATTTCATTTTTAACAGTGTAATAATTCTATCACAGTATTCAATTAAATTATAACGAATTTAAAGCTAAATCAACGGAGTCACGCGGACGAAAAATAGGGCAAAATAGAGAGAAAATATCACAACAAACTCACCACCTCGGCAAGGTTAGCGGCGCCGTCCCTCATGCCATCTCGATCCGTGCGCCCTCCTGAAAAAAGTGGGAAAGCAACAAAATGAAACAAACTGCATTAACGTCAGCATTTTCGTCCGCCGGAAAAACACGATAACGAGCGTTTGATAATAATTAATTCTCTCGTATCGAGCGTGAAAACTGAAGTGCGGGCGAGCACGATAAATATAACGAGCAAATATTTATTACGCATTGCACAGTACCGAAAGTACGACAGCGTCAACGCGACGACCGATTTGTACAATAGTCTACGTGGTAAAATATTGTCATATACTTCGCGAATTTAACTTTGTTGATTAAATGCCGTATTTGAAACAGATGTACGTTTCTATCTATTATTTTCATATCAAAACTATGAAATTATCGTTGATGTCTGCTACGGATTGCAGATCGATTAACTTTATTTTTATTTCAAACTTTATGTGAGAAATGAAGAAATTTTCGTTCGAAATGAAATTTAGTAGACGAACTGAAAAAACCTTCCAGACGCACTGGCGGGATTCGAACCCGCGTCTTCCACTTTTCCGAGCGGATGCTCTAGTCAAATATTTTCATTCAACAGTTAAGTATTTTTTGTCAAATTACTATATTTTTGATTTTATGAATATAGTCAACGTTCTATCGAGTACCGAAAATTGTGTTCACGAAAATCATACTGGAATTAGACTAAGTTTGGTTGTAAAAATTAGCAAATTTCCAAAGTTCGTTTCGAGCGTCAATTTCATGTTTTATAACATTGTGCTCTCAATTAAGATAATGTAATTAGTTATCGATTTTAATGATATCGAATTTTGCACACCTCCAGACATGATTCGATCTTCATCGATATCTTTTTCGCAATAAATATGCATGACGAAATCTGTCATAAGATCTAATTAAACTACACAATGGATAGAAAGGGACAAACATTTATTAGCCAACAAACTGAAATTAAGTTTGTAACGGTATGAAATTTTGAATATACTCAGCAGCTTCGGACAATGAATAAAACATACGGGACGCGGTCACGGGAAACGAAATTATTGGCCCGATAATTTGCGGCATCGCCGGCGCATGCAACTAACAAGTTCATTACAGTGCCATGCCGCAAGTGTAACGGTTTTTTAAATAGTCGCCGCTTCGATGAAGTTCCAATGTAACCGTATTTGTGTCGGCCAATCGGTGAAATGGGATACCCTTTATTTCGACGTCGCTCATTAATTTTCTCATTTTCTATCCCCCCCCCCCCTTCCGCCCCGGAGTCATCATTTTTATTTTTACCACCGAGGGACGCGCGTCTCACGGAGGATTTAACATTTCGAAATACCATTATCGTACATCGATTCCAGCCGGGGCATGTTGCGAGATTTTGTAACCATTTTCAATTGCACTTTAATTCTTATCCACGATCGAGCCCCGGCAGTAAACGTAACGCTCCGTTGTTTGCTGTTTATGAATATTAACTAGACAGCCGTGAAAATAAAATTGAAGCCTCGCGGAATGGTTAAGTGGTTTTATTACGGCATAAACGTTAACATTATTGTAAAGTCGGCAAGTTGATTTCCCGTATTCCCGACGTTCATATCGGAAGTTCCAAACGAAATAAACTACGGTCGTTGCGAGCAAAACTGCCGCCATATTCCGTCGCCGTTGAAACGTCGTAAAATTCAATATTGGACGCGTGCTCTGGTGAAACGGAATCGCGCGTTCTTTTTTTTTTGAAAACCAAATCAAATTTATTACGGCGAATCAGGAATGTCGTAATATCCATTTCAACGATTTCGATTATCCGAAGCTGCGCTTCCTCGCGCCGTTGCGGTCTTCTGTTTGCGCTTATTGCGCGACACGTCGAGAATGATCACGATTGAGGAGAGCGTTGTTCGCATTTCGGGGATTTGAAAATAAAAAGTTGAATTTCGCTCGGGTTGAGGAGTGGAGGGTAACTAGAGAGTGTATTCGAAATTACATATTCAAAATGAACGAAAAAATCATTGTCAGTTTAATCTGTACGGAATAGAGTAAAACAAATTAAGTCGTTTGTAGCACACGATTGAGTAATATTGAGTAAGATAGAAAATCGTGAACCTAACAGATAAAGAAGAACGCGTGAAATAAAATTTCATTTTCCGTCATTGTTTGTCTTTAAAAATTACAATTTTCAATCCTTTCTAACCAACACTACTCAATCTTGCGCGACAAATGACTCAGGCGTTTTTCGTTTTCTCTATATCAATAGAAAAGTCCCTCTCTTTTAATAAACAAAATAACTTTCAGCTAAGGAGACCATAAAGTCGCAAAAAGTTATCACCAAAAACAACAATAAATGCATTTCATCTGAAAATAAAATAACCATTGCACTTTCATTTCGCAACACCTGCCAAGGCTCCTTAAAGCCAAACATAGTCGTTTCCGTTCACTTCCATCATCCTCCTCCTTCGCGTCATTGCCTTTCTTCTTCCTCTTGCGTACCATCGCAGGAACGAAAAAAGACGTTGACGTTTTAAAAACGAAACGCTCAAAGACACTTGCCTCGTAATTAATTTTTCAATCGCTCGCCGCGGCTGGCTTTAAAGTCGGCCGCTTCAGAAAGTCCGGCCAAAGAGCCGTTCCGTCGAAAGTTCCGCGTCGCCGTTTCACCGGCGGCGCGGCGTTCGTGCGCGCGAGAAAATGACGGCACGAGAAAAAGAGGTCGTAATAAGTTGCGTTTTACGCTCGGCGCGGAGCTTTTCCAGTCAGGTGCGCCGTCTATAATTTAATCCCAATTAAATTGGATATCGTCCAATCAAAGGTCCCGGGATGCGAAACGAGGGAAAGTTCCGCTCGAAATTCGAAGGAAAGTCGAGGCGCTCTGACCTCGATCGCCGAGTCCGAGTCGCTGCGTGTGTGCACGCGCAAGAAAATTGCCGGCGATATTGCCGCGTTAACCCAGACGGTGAATTATCGCGGCTAATTCGACGCGCGACTTCTGGCTGGCGCTAGACAAACGGTGTGAAAAGAAACGTGCTCGATGGACTTTGGTGAAAGGTTTTTCGTAGCCAACTTTACGGTGATAAAAATTATGTGTATATATGTAAGCAAAGAGAATCAGACAAATTTACACTCAGAAAAATTTTGTAACAAAAAATGTGAAGAGTATTGTAGTGAGTATATTATTACCGTTTAAATACAAATCCTAATAAATTTTAATATTTTTAAATTATATTATTTTACGCACCTTGGCAGCGGACAAAATTGGAACGACCCACTCCTCGAGCAGTAAAGTTGTTCTGGGGCTACGCCCTCGAGCACTTTTACCACCCTAGGACGGTAAATTCCACTTTACCGCCCGCTACCTCGGTCCGTAAAATAGCGTACATGCCTCAGGCGCAGTGGCGCTCTCACCAATAATATACTATTATATTTGATAGTTTACAAGACAGTGTCATAATACGCACTTGTTTTTATAAGAAACCATTGTAATTTTTGTCAAAAAGTTGAATAAAGAAAAGTTTTACTGATTCAGTACACCATGGCATTAATAGTCAGAGCAATTTAACAAAAATATCATAAAATTTCTGTTCAGTGTTGGAAAAAAGGAGTTTTTGCAGCATTTGTGATTCCCTCTTGATGTTTGTTAAAAAATGTCTTATTATGTATGGGCTTTGTTTCTGGATGCAAATTATTGATTTAAGGTATTAATTGTGCTGTCATCAGTCCATAGTGATATTTTAATACCGAATTGATATCACGTGACTGAAGAATAGCGCTGTATGGAGACAGAGTTTTGTCAGTCTTTTTATCTCAAATTTTCCGATTCAAATAATCACATTTTTCTAAGCACATGAATCGAATTTCTTCGTCTATACAATCATTTTCCTGCGGTATATCAAACCACTCACCCGAAGACGCTATTAAATGCAGTGGAAATGGTTGAAAAGCGTTCGTCATTTCGCAATAACTTAATAAAAACTGAGGAAGGATAATTGGTGCGAATAAACACGCAAAGGTCAAACGTCAAAACGTACTAGTATCTTCTTCCAATTATATTGTGAAACGCAAAGTTCGACGGAGAAAAAGTAACGACTCTTGAATGTCACTCGTTGATTCAAATTTATTTCTCTGAGGATCGTACCAAATATCAAGTCGCGTGACAAAGGAAAAGCGTGTCAATGGAATTTCTACAAAACGGCGTGCGTCATGTTTGCAAACACGACGAAATGAAGACTTTAAGGGAATGATCAAGCACTTCTGCCACGGAGTTGAAGACTTTGTTTATACAAAATCAAAAGATTGACAAAATTAATGAGTTTTAAGTTTCCTCTTGAAAAACTAAAATTTATACATTATTTTTATTTTATCATAATTCTGAGGCATTTAAAGTTTAAAATGCGTAAAATTAATGAGAAAATGGCACTCTGGTCAGGAAATTTAATTACAGTCCTGTGGTTAATTGTATGTTGAGAAATCTGCAATACGGGTAATCGGCTCTTGAACTTGTCCTTAATGTCCAAATATTGAACGTTGGTTCGCCGACTGGATTTGGCCAATCTGCAATCACAACGTTTGCGCGCGAGATTCGGCTCGACTTAAATATAAACGAGCGCAACGTTTCAGGAGTTTATAACGATGTTATTAAACAAGAAGTAGACGGAAGATACGGTGTTGGAGAAGATGTAACGTTTTTCTCGTAGGCAAAAGTCGTCGCTTTTTTTTACGCCGGCGTTATAGGCGAACCACTTAAAGGATAATGGCTCGTGCACAATAACGACGAATTATCGTTTTATGCTGCTTTAAAATGTTTGACATTTATATGTGGACGGAAAAATGTCGGGCAAATTTATGGCAAATTGACGTATACGATTATCTACTGGTCGGCTCACGTGCCATTTTCTCGGCTCGTCTGGATATTATATGATCGTTATCTCGAATGCCGAAAATAGTTTTATTAACTTACTGTGCGCAAAAAGATTTCCCGCTGTCCTCTAGTCTCTTCTTTTTTCTTTTAGAATTAATCGGTTTATGCTTAAGTTTGCACATTTATACACTTTTTAAATTGAATTACATTTTTTAACTGAATTACATTAACTAGTGCTATCATTTGAGATTTAATTTAAATATCTGAAAACTTGAAGAACAGATTTTTTTATATAGTTTTAAAACAATATGCTTGCTTTTCTTCTCTTTTTTTCATGCAGCATGTTTTCGACGTAAATTTGAAAATATCGTTTAAATGTGAAATTGGAATTGATTTTCACTGAAGATGCAATATAAATGATATTCAACATTTGATTTCAATGGATTGATTCCACACATTTCGAGGAACGATTCCAAAGATTTCAAATTAAATGCCACGAAACAATGTATGTCGTGATATGAAAAATGAAAGCCAGTAGGAGTCGAAAGTTTTCGATGGATGCGTGTTCATCTTCACATATCAACGGACGTTTCTTACGTAGAAGTTTCTATTAATCTCTCGACTTCTCTTTTGAAAGTCGTGTTCGCCAACGATGTATCGAAAAAGATCGAAGGTGAACCGAAACCGAGGATGCACAATGTTGCTGAACGTGAAAATTGCACCAAAAATTTTAACCAAGTTTCATCTTTTGAAATTTATTTACTAACTGATAGTAGATATACTAAAATATATTTTCAAATTCGTAAACGTAAAACGGAAGAATTGAATATTAAAGCATTAGTCTGCGAATTTTCCTCCTACCTATAATTTTATAATTATATAATTATATAATTTTATAAAACAAAACTACCATCATCAAACAAAGAAAAAAATCAAAGCACCATCATCAAAGCAAAAAAAAAAAAAAAGAATCCTCAATCCTTCTTCTTATCTCAACACAATCAACCAGCTAACAACCCTAACTTCTCCGGCACCCTATCTTCTTCCTCTGCAACATTGTATAATTGAAATCTTTTATTTTCCCCACCAACAACCCATAAGTGAGCTTCGCTGTAAATCTCGACCAACTCGCGCTCAAATCCGCCATTTATAACCCGACCTGAATTAATCAGCCTACCCGCCGAACCTAATTGGAACCCTTGTAAATCCCCACCAAGTGATTTCTAGACTCCGTAAGAAGACTCCCGAGGTTGGTGTCTTCTAGCTCGCGGCGTCGCGTTATCCTGCGAGCGAATTCGCGCTGGATAAAGAGAGTTCTCGTTGTCTGAGAAAAGGACGCGACGAATGGTGGGAGGGGGTAGGAGGGGGAGGGGAAACGACCTGGCACCGTGTGACCAATGACCAGATAAGTGCGCTTCCAGAGAACTTACGTGCCTGGTATGCGTCTTTTTTTGGCATACGTGAAATTCCAGCCCGACGTAAATGAGAATCCTTGGCCCTTCCGAAAAGTAAAATGAGCCAATATGGGTCTTCCGCCATGGGAAGGCTCGCGATCGATCACCGCCCGAGGCTTTCTTTCTCGCTGTTAGGTGAAAATAGAAAGTCCCGGAATTTCAAGCGCATTCGATTATACGTCTTGTAATAAATTGGGCGGAGGGAGAGGGAGGCGGGAGGGGGCTAAGGGGGTTCCAATGAAACGGAAGATTTCATTTCGATGGCTGTTCTATATTTAGATGGCTCTCGCTAAGACGCGTATTGATTTCACACTTGGCTCGTACATCGATGAGCGGTTTCTGCATAGCGGATTAAATTAAATTAAATATTCAAACGGTAAGATAACTCCTGTTTCGCGACGCAGGGCACTCGCGGAAATTAGTATGCAACGGCGCTGCGCTCGCAACTAAAAACAGGTCTAATTAAAAACTGTATCTGCATGACCCTCGGTGTCGGGACGCGTCGTTTGTTATATTTAATTAGCAGCAATGATGTATATCTAACTTTTTAAGACTCCGAATAGTACAATTAAGCGGAACTTATATCTCTGTCAGATTTTTCTTTATCTTTTTGCGCGCGAAAAGTTTGCTTACTTGAACGTATCTGCGTGATCATATCCCACACGGACGACAATATACTTTTTGCATATTTCAAAGTATGTTCATAATATAAAACGAGTGTATGCAAAAATATGAAAAGTTTATATAATGTTCCAATTAGTGACAATTTATTTTGCATAAATGCTTCTTAACTATTTTTTTTTTTTTTTTTAAAGAAAAATTATTAATGAGAAGTAAAAAGCTAGAGTTTACAGTACGATAAACGTCACGTCTTCCCAAGCCAAAAAGATAAATTTAAATTTTAAACGATACAAGAAATAAATTTTACTGTAAATTTAAGAAAATTATAACCATAAATTCGGGAAATTTAGTCTACGTTTGAAAAGTAAATTTAAAATAAAACATATAAATGAGACAAAAAGTACTTATTAATTTCCTCGTTTTTCTTTTCTTTATTTTTTTACAGCCTGTTTTTCTACTTTCAATAAAAATGAGGAAATAAACATCTAATATTTCACTTATCATCTATTTATACTTTATACATAACGGCTTCATCAGTATTTACGACGGCTATAATGACAGCCATTGGAGTGACGTTACTGCAGACAGTTCGCAAACCCGACACAGTGCGTAGTCGTAGCGAGTAGATAAGGAATTTAGACTCAGTAGTTGCGTTTCAACATTAAAGCAGATCAGTTTGATAACTACCGTAACGATTTAACGATTAACCTTAATCCCTGTAACTATAGCGACAGGGAACATTTTTCTAGCTACGCGAAAATGTAGTGTTATTTCAACATTTTGCTATCGTTTCGTTAATGACATAATAAAGTGCAACGAAGGACTAAATAAAAAGGACAGAGGAAAAACCCAAAGAGCCACGAAATTCGAGGGATTGTTAATTATATCCGCAGTCGTTATAATTCATTTAAAAGTTAAATAAATACATCGTTTTCTTAAATTAGATTTCTATAAAGTTATAAGGGAAAAATTCAAAATCTACGCAATAAATCATTGTTTTAACTTCAATTTTTTTCAAATTCACTTTTTTTTTTAACAGGACAAATCACGAAATGCAATTTTTAATTCTATTTCAACCACCCCGACAATAAAGTTTATATTCTTTATTGATAAACAAACACACCTATTTATTTAATCAAAACGAATTAGAAAACTGACAACTTATAAAATTTTAAATAAATATTTTACAGAATATTGTATAGATTCAACATTCGAACACCAACGTCGAGCAAATACAACGACTTTTTTTGACTACGATAAAAACTATATACAGGCACTTTATTCACGCGAACCAACACTGGATCATTGGTGTATCGAGTGATCCAGCCTCAAATGCTGCAACGTTTTAAAAACATAACTGCCATTCGGGCCAGCCGATCTCAATCATAACGAAAGCGGGTTTATCGACTGCGCGCTGATAACGAGAGTTACGTAATCGGCGCCGCTACTTTACGTACTCGGTTACTTTTTAACGTGGAATTGCATTACCGACGCTAACAACGTTTACGTAATAACCTCGCGGGAAAAGTTGCATTAGCCGGGGTCTAAAAATAATACTTTTGAAAACAAATACGTTTGACAAAGCCGGCGCGGTGGTGGGGGGGACATGCGCGAGACGCTGGCACGCGGGAAGGGAGGGGCGACGCGCGCACGCATTCCCGCGGTGTTTTTAAAACGCGAGAGGGGCGTCGAGTGGCGAGTCTTCAAGGCTAAACGGCCCAAGACATTCGAGGTTAAGCGTGCAGGACTACTTTTCTTCGCGGCGCACGCTGGAAATGAACCTTCGTAATGTCATTCTAAATTTGGACCTGGACGCTAATGCGCCACTTTTTTCGTACCGCCGCGGTGCAGTGAGAGCACCCGCGCTGGTCATTATCTGTACCTTGTTTATGTTTGAATATCAATCAACACGTCCTTTGTGTGATTCTCGCCTCGATGCAAAAAAAAAAAAAAAATCTGGAAATACCATTCCCGCCGGCTTCCCAGTCTTGCGACGTTTCGCTGTCAAGTTCATTAAGGAGGTTGGGACATGATCGAGGAAAAAAGAAAAATTTTTGTTTTATTTTGCTAAAACTGTCACGTTCCGGAATCGAAATTATCTCCTTATTCATAATTATTAAAATTAATGATACATTCTAACGAAAAATTAATAAACCTGAAATACATTGAATTTTTGTTTGAAAATGATTTTCTTCAAGAAATTAAAACGTTTCTCGAAAAGTTGTATCTCTTTGAAACCACGCTATCTCGTGAATTTAAAACTTTTGTCACGATCAAACTTTACATCACTCGGCTACAATTTAATATCACTTTTTACTTTCGGATTTCGCGTCGCGCGACACAAAACAAGGTGATTTAACTTGGCCTGTTGAGCCGTTTAATTACCGAAGTTCGTCGACTCTTTTTTCCAGCCCTTCAAACTAATTAACGATGCGCGCAACTCCATCGCCGGAACAATTTGCTGTCGATTTTGACGCAAGTAAAGGCTCTCGCGCCGTTGACTTACTTCACAAGTCTCCCTCTCGGTGTGAAATACACGCGAGTCGGCTCTCAAAACTCGATACCACCGGGGTAAAACAAGACAAGGCGCTGCTGGCTTTTCGTGCATTGTTCGCCGGGCGTTTGAACGAACGAGGCCCCTTTCGGTTGGGCTCGGATTTCAATGCGAAACCAAGCGAAAGAACGAAAGGTGAGGGGGAAGAACAGAGAAAGACGACGGAGAAAAAAAAGGAGACACATTTTCGAGTTGCGTACAATGAATATACGGAAATGCGTCGCGATACATATATGCGTATAAATATATACATATCCTGTAAATATATCAATGAATATACGGGGACGCGTCGCAATACACGCACATCTGGTTTTCGAACTCGAAAAAACAGTGCTCGTATTTGCTTTGCCGATTTCGTTCAATTGGGAAGCGGCTTTATCGAACGCGAGCCGATAGCGTGAGTCACCGTAAACAGCACCGCTTTCAACGCACTTTTGTTCGATTTTCACGCGGTGTTGCTTTACCGCGGAGTTAAATACAATTAAAGTAACCGACGCGCCGTGGAAATAATTTATACGTGCATCGGTTTGCGGTCGCGGGGAGCGGTTTTTTTTTTTTTTTTTTTTTTTTTTTGTCTAATAAATGTCCATTAAAATTGTTCCGCCTTTTTTACCCAACACTTTAACTACAATACCATCTTATGTCTATTATACCATTTTTCGATTTCAAACAAAACTCTTCTACACATCTCTGAGCACACGAGACGACTTATTACCTTTTATATCATGTTCTTTTTCATAAAATAAATTGATTAATCACTTATCTCATACTTGTGATGATTTGATGCTTATTTAATCGTTAGCATTGTAT
>JABFOV010005180.1:0-12520 GCA_022817685.1 Aradophagus sp. ZL-2020
GTGAAGTATACCCCATTCAAAATTTATATTTGATCTAAAAATATACAGTTATTTTGTTACAACTTTCCTGCGTCTAGTATTTTATAAGTTTTATTTTCGTTTATTCATGTCTTTTTATATCTGCCAACTTTTTTAATTTTTTTTATATTTAATTTTAACCTCTTGTACTTGACGTTTTTTAAAATTGGATTTAGCTAATTTGGTATAACTTATTCTTAACAGTGATTTTCAAATAAGATTCGGGGGTACACTGAGAAAAATTGGTTCAGTTGAAATTACCGAAAATCTCAGTTGTAACCTTATTCAGTTAAATTTACTGAATTTTCAGTTGGATTTACTGAAGATTCGATTAAAACGGAGCTCTGATTTTCAGTTGTTTTAACTGAAAACTTCAGTAGTAGCAATTTTTACTGAAAATTCATTTGAAATTACGGAATGGTATTAACTTTTTTCTCAGTGTAAGCATTGTGACATAGCCACAAATAGCTCTTTCTTAACAATTTTAGAATTTCAAGTATAAAGATAGATTTCGATACCAAAAATATAAAATTTATAACCAGACAAATGGCCGTTAAAATAAAAAACTGCATTTTAATTAAATTAATAATTAACCAGATGCCTTTAGAGTATTTAAGAAAAATGAAATGAAAAAATAGTCAAAATAAATTAACCTTATATTTTGTATAAAGTATTAATTGTTAAAATATTTCGAGATGTTTTACTTTTCGTAAGCATCGCAGTGATCCTTGTTCAAATTAAGTCGAGGTTTCATATACCTAAACTGACGATATACAATTTTTATGACCGTTAATATTAAAAGCTTTAAACTTAAATAAATCCAAATTGGTACCATTAAAATTAATATCGACTATTCCAATAAATTTTGTCTTCATATTTTATTAATTATGCAAATTATGCTTGTAAATTATTGATCAACAAGATTTAACTCCATAATTTGTGTTTTACAAAAAGTAATGCAGTTTAATATGTAATATTTTAGGGTAATTAATACATCGATACTTCATACAGTATAGCGAAGTTAAAAGATTAAAATAAATGAAATAATTTGTATCGATGAATTCTCGGCTTGCGTTTTTAATAGCAGCGCGATGAAAATAGGCAGAAGAGCACGTCTTTTTTATCATACGTAAATAATAATATTTTATGGGCGAAAACTAGAACAAATCATCATATCACAATTTCTAAGATGTTTGAATGTATAGCAAGAATAACGTACACTCCATAGTCATATTTCTTAAAGTAAATGTACTAAAACTTACTATTATTACTCTAAGATTTATGTTAAGAAGTCTCTTGCATTAAACGAGTATTTATGTCGGAGCCATATGTAACAATACGAAATGCTTCAAACTTGAGCAGATACAAAAGTCACAAATTTTTAGCGCAGAAACAGTGACTTTTCATTTGTTAATATTATGCACGGCAAAACAATGCAAGTCTGAGGTAATGTATGTCACTTCCAACTTTCTAGAACAAATGTAAATTATTAATCACAACTTTTTTCGAATACATCATTCAAACTCGGTTTTCTCGTCTAGTTGTATCGAGCTTGAAATTTCATTCAAATGAGAAATTATTCGATTGAATATTATAAACTTAGAATCAAATTGAATTAAAATCAAAATCAAAAATTGATTCGAAATGGTTATGTTTCATTGAGACGGAACTGAAATGAAAAATAATTACAAAAATGAGGAAATTTATAAAGGAGAAGCGAAACACAAGTCGAAATTTTATTTATGAAATAATATTGTCCGAGAGAATATTATTTTGTTATACGTTTAAGATATGAATAAAAAATAATTCACTCATTTGTAATAGGCGTATAATATACGTTATGTTTTATTGGGGTATCTAATGTTTTCAATATTTTAATTAGAATAATTTAACAGAATTGAAAACCTCAAACAATTTTGCAAATCAAGCACAGTGGCCGAATTATTTTACAAATTTATTTTCCCGACTTTCCCAGGATTTTCAGACACTCTTTTTATTTTTCCTTGACTTGAATAATTTTAAAAATTGTATTTATAAAACGAGGCTTTCAAGTCATCGTAAAGATTTTTTAATTAATGATGAAATTTTGTGGCTTTTCCAAGTTTTCCAAATTTGATCACCCCAATAAGATATTAAAACATAAAACAAAACAAAAACATTAAAACATTAAAAAACAAATAATGAAGAATTTTTTTGTTTTTCTGCATGATTGCAGACAAATCAATCAAATACAAGAACAACTTCTTGGATGGAATTATCCTCCGGAGCATACGAATTTGGTACACCCACATTGGAGAGGATATTTGGCGCCCGCTAAATACTGGCACATTGGTTTAGCATTGTTATATCTTATTTTAATGATTTTCTCTGTCGTCGGTAACGGCTGTGTGATATGGATATTTTCCACGTAAGTTTTTTCTGAATAATATTCATGCAACATTTAATAAAAAAATTAATTATCCGGAGTTTTCAACGTCGGAATCGCAAACATTTACGTTTCTAAATTATATTACTTGCAATATGTAATTTTTCTTTTTTATATTAAAGTATGAAATTCTAATTGCTCAGGCTTGCCATATTAAAATTTTCGTGTTACAATATGTGAGAAAGTTATTAATATTAGCAAAAAAATGCTGCCGATAAAATACAATATTGAACATTTAATTTAAAAATAGCGAGAGAGAAAAAAGGAAATCCGTGTAAACCGTAAATGAAGTCTTATTATTATGTTGAGAGAGTAGGATCGAAGATTAATATTATAATTGCTATTCATGAATTATATATTATTGATGCAAAGCATTTAAGTACAACTTTGACAGAGGAATGACGAGAAATAAGTTCCGTGCGTACGTAAAATACGAGTTCAAACTTGGACGAATTTTCGTAAACAAATATTGATAGTTTCTCTTAAGCTGTCTTAATTTAAATAAAAAATATCTTTACCTTTATTTTATCTCTTCTCGTGATAGTTAATAACTTTTTTGCAATTCATAAAAATAATTAATGTCATTTTTCGCAGTCGGAACTTGACGAGCATGTGGAATTTCTTTCTCATGAGAAATGTACATTTTACAGTTAAATTTGTATTGAACCCATAAAATACATGGTTTTCTAGGATTACAGAAGTATTTTTCAACTGGGATGTTACATTAGATGAATAGTATAAATCTTTACGTTACAGATCGAAGTCTCTAAAAACCCCGTCAAACATTTTTGTTGTGAATTTGGCAGTATTTGATTTGGTCATGATGTTGGAAATGCCTTTATTCTTAATAAACAGTTTCATGGAACGTATCGTCGGTTGGGAACTTGGCTGCGACATTTACGCCATGTTTGGATCAATTTCTGGAATAGGATCTGCCATGACAAATGCAGCAATAGCATTCGATCGATACAGGTTTATACATTTTTCGACATCGTGACATTAAAACTTAAAAAGTATAAAATTTTATTGATCAATACATTCCCTTTCGTTAGAACTATTTCTTGTCCAATTGACGGCAGATTGAATGGAAAACAGGCTTTTGTGATTGTAGCGATGACATGGTTTTGGACAATACCATTTACAGTCTTGCCATTTATTCAAGTTTGGGGGCGCTTCGTACCAGGTTTATTTTGTAATAAATACCTAGCTGCCAGCAACAGATTAAAGCGAATGTAGAAATTAATTAAAATGTAAGAATTTGTACTCAAGTTAAATTAAGACGATATTTAGTAACAATTTTTTGTTTCAATTCCAAAAGAGTTTTTTTTAATGGAACTCTTCCATTTTTTATCTGTAACTATTATCTAGAAAATGAAAATCACAACTTAGGTCGTATTCAAAGAGGATCTTATTCTCTTTCCGTCAAAACTGGAGGATGCGTTTTTATTAGCTAATCAGCTTGAAAAATATCTCGATCAATAGATGCCATTTTTAGTACAAGACATCTCTATCTCTCAAACCTGCTCGAATATCAAGCTACTTGACAGCTTGTATCGCCCGAAACACCCGATAGAAATACAATTCGATACTACAAATGAAAACCTTTGCACTGCAAAAACGAGTGTCTGATTTTAAGACATTTCTGGTAATTGAGACACAAAAAACGTCTTGGTTGTAAAACACGTTTGAGGTCTTAAACATGGGCTCAAATTAAGATACTTGTGTCTGTATTATGAGGTCTCTTAAATAATCCACTATTGTTCTAGTGACCTCTAAGGAGATTGAGTTTCAGAATTTCAGATGAGTTTCTATGGCATTGGGGTGAATAAACAAAATTTACAAGCTGTTGGTCCGACCACCATAGGTCTTGGATCGTTAATTTGTCATCGTCAATTTCACTAGAGGAAGATCTAACAATTAACCAACCTGTAGCCTGCAGCGTGGCTCTTAGCAGATTGCAAAACAATTAATTGCTGATTTGGCGAACTGGTCTCGGATGTTTAATCAATAGAGGTAAAAGGTGGTATGGTGTTACCAAAGTGTTTGACACTGGCTAACTCTTCAACTAATTGCTAATGTCAATTTAGAGAAATTGTAAAACCAATTAAGGAATTAAAATAGTAAAAGATGGCAAAATTGAGAGGAAGTAAGATTGTTGTGGAATTAATTTACTTATTTTTCGTAAATGATGAACTCACAGAGAAAGCTGCTGCGTCTTCGGTGTCGTACACCAGTGGCGAATCTAGGATATTGATATGAAAACACAAGAAACATAAATACACAAATTTGACAAAGATAAATAGGACGGTCATGACCCCCCCCCCCCTAGTTGTCCTTGATTATATTATTTTTTCACTCCTGGCAAATGAGATGAATACGAAATGTCATTTTTATACCTACTCATTAAAATTTTTCAAAAATTTATTATGTTGGTACTTTCTCGGTATTACCTAAACTAAACCAAACAATCAAATTTAATTTAAAATACAGTCTTTAGTCAGTTTTTGGCAGCAGAATGAAATTTGAATCATAAGTTAAAAAGAACCACACCATTTGTGATATAAATGACACATTTTTCACAGAGGGTTTTTTGACCACCTGCAGCTTTGACTTTCTAAGCGAAGATCAAGATACCAAAATCTTTGTATTGAGCATTTTTATATGGTCCTATGTAATTCCACTTCTGTTCATCGTTTACTTCTATTCGCAGCTTATCGAGTCTGTCCGTAAGCATGAAAAGATGTTACGTGATCAGGTAATAAAATTAATTCTAAAGATAGTCGCTAGACAAATTTTATAGACTTTTAAGTTTATAATATTTTTCTTTTTCTTTCTCGTCTTTTCGCCACACTACACATATCATAAAGTACACAATGTATTATGCCTTTCACCTGTGAAAATTATTGACGCTAAAAACCTTTCTTTTACAGGCGAAAAAAATGAACGTGAAATCTTTGGTGTCAAATCAAGATAAAGAACGAAGCGTGGAATTAAAAATAGCAAAAGTTGCATTCACAATATTTTTCTTATTCTTATGCTCTTGGACACCATACGCTGTCGTTGCAATGATGGGCGCTTTTGGAAATCGGTAACTTACACAACATGAATTTAGTAGGAAGTTTATATGTATTAACACATAAAAAATGATGCGGCACTTTAAGTTATTACATTTAATTTTATAATTTTTCTATAATCCTAATATCGATATGGCCAACCCTGGTCAAAAACATCTGTTCATTATGGTTTAAGATACATTGTTTTTCATTATAACTTTGTCCATGTAAAATATCAATTGAAACATACATAATCTTCTATAATCTCTAATCTTAGTGTTATTAAAACGTTGAGATTGAATGTGTATTGCCCTTGATCAAATTTACTGATTTTTAATAGGAATCAATCGTAACATTTTTCATTTAACCAATGGTAAATTTACTTATTTGATCTTATTGAATTATCAATATATTTCCAGTAAGATATTTGCTTAATCAATCCTACCACTCAATATATTATCCACTCATTTCTAAATACTTTCAATTGGTATTTTATTTGGACTAAGTTACGATTGAAAGCTATTCATTTCGAATAAGATTTTAACAAAAATGTAATAGCTTTTAATAGTTTTTAATCAATTCGTTTAACAAGGGTTCTTATGCTTACAAATTTCAACATTTTATGTTACTCTAGATTCAACATCTTAATGACAATTTTTTATTGTAATTATGCTTTTCTAACCATAGCGAAGCTCTGACGCCATTTTCAACAATGCTACCAGCCTTGTTTGCTAAATCCGTATCTTGCATTGATCCATGGATTTATGCGATCAATCATCCAAGGTATTTATGTTGTACTGTAATTCTATTATGACTACTGTCATATTGTGTAAAGTTAAAATTTAGTTCTTTTTTTTTCTTTTAGATTAATAACCCTAGATTGAAAAAGTCATCTAATATTCAATCAAAATCAATTTTTTCCTCAAGTTTCTCATCGAACAACTTTTTGATAATGCGTTAACCCGGGAGTAGGCGCGCTGCTGTTTTTTTGACCAAACAAAAAAGGTGACAAAACGTCACTTTTGTTGTTAAACAAAGAGGTGTGATAAATGTACGACCATTCCCGGATTAAGTATTATGGCAATATTGGTTGAGACGACTCAATCGAAAATCCCTTGCGACTCATCAAAATTTCCGCTAAGTCTTAAGGAAACCCAAAACATCCACGTTACTCGTTCATTGAGAGAAATGAACTGTAAACGTACTTTTTACCGTACCTCAGGGTTGTAAAAGCAGTATCTAAAATATTACTGAGAGCATGGTCAAAATTATTCGTTCATCATCAAACGAAGAAAAAGATTGTGTTAAACCAATCAAATTTCGGCTGAAACAGCTAAATTGTAGGGTCGATAATTAACCAATTGAATATTTGGTTAAATTATCCTAATTTCGGTTGACATTACCGAACGAACTCACCAAATTACAAAACGGCATTCGCAGATAAAAAAATTGCCTCTGCGTATTAATCATTGTAACTAAAGGAATTTAACCAAATGATATGATTGAATTTATAAAATCTTTTTTATCAGTGCACTCTCGGTTGTGACTTCGGTATAAAATTACAATGGAAACAAACATTTTTTATTGTGCAATCAATAATATTTTAATTGCACCCTCTTCGATCCCAGGAAACGGTAAAATTACGGTAATTTTTACGGTTTATTCCTATTAGAATTGATCAATAGACTCTCATTCTTCAAAACTTATTGCAAATTCGATGATCGTATTGAAAGTATTGATTGATTGATTAGTAATGAAAATTTAATTAATTCACAAGAATGCTTACGATGAAAACATGATAATTTGAAATATTGAACAAGTTCACGATTTTAAAATGTAAACGTAAAAAAAAATTAATGTAATATAATTTATATTGTGCACTATACGAATATATATATCACAAAGAAATAATTATGAAATTTTACTTTTTCGAACGTTTTAAATTTAAATGCAAACGTTTTAAATTTGAATGTTATTAGGAATTAATAGTCGTGCAAGTTTTTTCTCGCAAGTAACGATTTAGTGACCTTGAAAGTACATAAAGAGTTCTAAACGCATACCTGTACAAGAGTTACTAAGCGAATATATCGATGCCTCAGACGAAGACTGGGCTATCTCAAATTTTGGTTGAAGACTATGCCATTTAAAATTTTTTATTTAAAAAAACATGTAAAATTTTCAGATGGCATAGTCTTCAACCAAAATTTGAGATAGCGTAGTCTTCGTCTGGGGCGTTGATATTTGGTCTGCACAAATATTCAAATATACAACACGTTCAAAATGAAAACAATGAAATTTTCCTTATTTGACCAATTTTAAATTTATTTCTCTCTACTATTACGTTGCGCTTTATGTTGAATTTTATAAACTTGAACGCATAGAGAGAGTCCACTGAGAAAACCATATTGTAACCGCCACGACACATATTGTAACGTGCACGATTTCATATAGTAAACTGTTTACGATATCATATCGTTACTAATTCTAGTCAATACCATCGCTAAATTGCTTTTTTCGACCAGAAAGCATGCTGGACATTTCACAATCCATATTACATCATATCGTTTTCTTGGTATGAGAGGGTGATGTTAATCTAATTTCAAAATGAGTCAATATTTTACGCCGTTACACAAAAAGAAACAATCTAGTAAAAATGACATCGTTTTTTTATAAATTGTGTGACCGTAGTACCTTATTCGCAATATTGGCTACTATACATAAATTTATTGCTACATACACACAAATCATTGCAAAAAAAAAAGTTGAAAAATAAATTCATTCGTAACATTTCTATTCGCCATCACGTTGCCATCTAGCGAACTAGTGCAGGCAATCAGTCAAGTTACCGACAGTGAGGGACGTTAGCCTCGGGGTTAAAATACGACAATCTGAAAAACATTAAGCGTGTTCGAATCTCGATGAAGACAATTTTTATCACTGTCAAATAATTGTACAAAAGTAAACAAAGTAAATTTTGATAAGTGACACTACAGACAAAAAATTCATAAAAAACACTGTAATTTTTGCTAAATTGTTTCTTTCCATGTAACTCCTAAAATTCGTCGAATCTTTAATAGAGTAAAACGTGAAACCCGAGTTTTCATTCGATGCTTCGTCGGTCTGAGAACTCTACGCAAGATTTCGAAGGTGTCGCACGAAGTTCAATATGGCTTAATGCTGCGTTAATTACATTGTTACTTAAGGAGAATCTAAATTTATCGTCTCGCGAAAACTGTGCGGTAACTTTAAGTTTCCACAATCGCTTCTTGCGTTAATGTTATTGAAATTTATGTGCGGGCCCTACGCGAAAAACTAAACCTGTGCTGATTCGAACTGCGGCGGAAAAAGAATAGACGGATCGCGAAAACTTCTTGCGGAATTGAACATAAATTGGGTTAATATTTTTAACGCATGAAATTCATAAATAGTATATTAAAATATTATAATTGAGTATTCTTTTCTTCCAGGTATCGACTGGAATTACAAAAGCGTTGCAAGTGGATGGGAATACGCGAGTCGATACCAGTCACTGATAATACTTCTGCAGCAACTGAAAAATTCAAAACCGACGAAGCATGATTGTGTTGATAAAGACAGGAATTCCTTCACCAAACAGGAGTTTCAGTGCACTGTTTGATTAACCACCGCAAATGCAGAAAGATTTAATCGCCCGAACAACATGATTTATGTAAAAAAAAAAAAGCATTTAAAGCAAAAATTGATTGAAAAACTATTTACTCTTTAAATTTGAACAAATAAATACTTAACAAAGCCGCATTCCTGTAATTAGATAAAATTAATTATTTAATTTGTATAAAATTAATTACAAAATTGCAGTATATGTAAAATTAAATCACTGCGAATCAGGTTGAACAAATTAATTATTTAAATAAAAGTTATTGGTATACTATTATAAAAAGTGTTGAGCAATATATGAATTATCGTCGATTGATTAAATTTCATTGCTTAAAATTTAAATGATTAATTTTACACTAATTTTTATTTAATTGACTGAAACTGTTATTTTTAATAAATTGGCCGTTGATGAATAATCTAAAAAAAAAAATGATAAATTTCATAAAAAATAAATATTGAATATCGAATTCCGTGAGAACAAAAATGTAATGACTATTTTTTTGGTCTTATTTTAATTTTGTGTGGGGAAAATTGTTTTTAACGCTTAAATATATTTTAAATATACATTAATTTGATATAAAATGAAGAACCAATGAGAAGGCTGAAAAGATCAAAGAAAATGTTAGTGACCATAAATCAATTCGTGTAAGTGTTATTAATTTTTAGATGCGTTTTTGTTACTTCATTGACCAATCAAATCCCCCATATTAATCCGTCTTGCGAAATTCTAAAAAAAATACCAAAGCGCGCCTTCTTTTATTGTGATTCGATGAAGATAGTGCAGAGAGCGCCACTACATCAGGTTCATTCAGGACTCTGAAACCTAGTCACAACAACACCTAGATCTTTTTTAGCAAGAAAACAACGCGCTTGTTTTTGCAACGGTAGCGTCGTCAAAAAAGACGGCTGTATCGTTCATGAAATTATTTATCTTCTTTTCTTTTAGTTGATTGAAAAAAGATGGAATGCTTTAGTTGCTGCTTAGTGTTGAAAGTCGTTAACAATTTCGGCAAATCATTTTAGTTCAAATGTAAATCAATAAAAGACAAACAAATGTTAAAAAATGTTCTATAAGAAGTCGTGTAAACAATTAGCATATGAGCAATCGATCGCTTAAGGTGATTTTTCAAGCTATTATCACTAGATTATTGTTTTTTTTAAATAACTTTGTTAAAATTAATAATTATGCAAAATAAATATAACCCAGCAAATGCATCACTTTGGGAAAATGTTTTTTATTTTCTAAAAGTTAATTATTTTCTTTTGTTCCAATGCAGAAACTGCCAAAAGTTTTGAGGTGGAAAAAAATGCTTTGGCGGTTTCACAGCCCACAATTGTTTAAGAAATTACAATTTTTAAGGCTCGAACCATTCTCCCATTGTCAAACATTTGCTGGTTTATATTTAAAAGTTTTTAATTTTATATTTAGAAATTGTAATTTGAAAAGACACTAACCCTGTGGCACCAGAACTGAGGAATCACCTTAATGAACGTAATCAATTAATCGTTTTATTTGCTTCCTGAATTCTATGAGACAAACGATACGCAGCCATTATATGCTAATGATTAATGGTTACCTTCAGATTCATGGTCGAGCGCGCAAAACGATCCGTTCAAGAATAGTCCTTTCGATAATTTGCGACTTTCGATAATTATCGATAGTTTTATGGGTATTTAATCAACCCTCGTACCTCATTCTATCACGGCTTTCATTGGACGTATGAACCCGTATTAGGGTTAGGTGCCATAAAAGAAGAAAGAAGAAAAAGATAGAGGACAATTGAAGTAATCATAGAAGCATTTTGTCTTTGCAAAAGGAAACCAAACGACAATTGAATCGTAAGTGAAAATTTTAGAATACGAAGATAAAGCCGGTCCACCACGCTCGTTAGCCGCACACAATTCTGCAGAATCCGTTGACTGCTTCTTGGTTTGCACACAACCGTTCAGCCAGTACTGCGAATCTCGATATCACAATGTCGTGTTTCTAAGAAACGTATTTCACGCTATCGCGAGCAAGGAAATCCTGAATTTGTTATTTAAAAAGTAATACCTGAGAGTAATATGCAAGCTTTTGTCCTTCCAAGCATTACTCTGTCTCTGATTGCAGACACTCGTATAACCTCAACTCGCGTGATTTTGTGAATCGCTTCATTTGTATGACAATACGCTAATGGGCCCGGTTCTTTCGCGAACGAGCAAAGCGATTCAAGAAATTTTTTATAATTTTATTCCAAATGTTTTGAATGTATCATATAGTTTGCATATTATACAAGAAAACGACACAGTTGAAGCATGGTCATTATTTTTGTTTACCTTTTGTCTAGATTTCAATCTCACAACTGTATATATTTATACAAAAATGTTTTGCGGCCATAATCTTATGACCCTGGTTTAAAATGGCTGTATTTAATTATGTATATTCGATTATCACTATAGTATCCATGAAGTCTAAAGCAACCTAGTATACATTAAATAATAATTAAAATATTAAATATCATTGTATATTTAACAAAATTTGAAGGAACTTGCACAATTTTCTTTGACAAATACAAACAAAAAGTTTTTTAAATGAAAATGTATAATAAAAAACTTCAGTTTTTGATGCACTGAAAAAAATATGTTTATTTTTGTACACAAAGTTGAAATATTTAAGAAATTAGTAAACGTTTGAATCTGCTAAAAAACATGGTAAATAAGTGTCAATTATTATTTGCAAATATTTTAATTGTTTACTCCCTCTCCCTTATAATTTCACTTTTATTAGTAAATTAAATAAATAGTTGACTCGAACGATCAAAGAGCCCCAGTTTTAAATATTATTTTGTATTATTTTCATCATTTGCTCTCCCCTTTAATTTATTGTTATAAAGAATTTAATGAACATCAAGAATGTGTAATACCAGACGATTGTTTTTATTAACTTTAATCATTTGCTTCCGAATAGATTCAAAATTATTAATATTTGTTCACTTAATTTGTTAACGACAATTAAATGGAGGGCATGTAAATCTGTGAAAATAATATGTTCATCGTCCTATAATTGTTTTTTTTCAGAATTCAAATGTTTACACTGCATCAGAACTAAATTCGCACAAAGAAAACTGAGTTATTGCAACACATGGCTGGATACACTCAATTTTCTGAAATGTCATCTTTCAAATGTAGCATAGCTTTCAAATGTAATCAGTATTTAGTATCAAATGTAACGAACTTCATTGTTCTGCTTTACCCTGCTCGCTCCCACTGATGCTACATTTGAGAATATTTTTGGCCTTAACTTCATCACATTTGAAAAATTTAAATGTAGTGCAGTATAGGAAAGCGAATCGTAACTTCAAGAAAGAAACAAACGACTCAGTCGTCTTTAACTTTTTCCGTCTAGAAT
>JABFOV010005181.1:0-12517 GCA_022817685.1 Aradophagus sp. ZL-2020
TAATAATAATAATAATAGTAATGTCATTAATAATAACATCTTGAGTTTTACTGATACAAAAATATACATGATTATTGCAATTCAAAACTTCAATGTAGTTATTGCACGTAGCGAATACAAAGAGAACTGTTTTTATGTAACAGTTTCAATATTTGTTGATTACAATGAATAATACCTTGCCTCTCTTATAATAAAAAAAGATAGTAGTTCAGGTAATGGAATACATAAATCACTCCATTCCATAAAATACTTGTCCAGTCATCTTCCAGATGTTGCACCTTCTGACAAAAAAGCCATATAAATTCAATAAAATTTTTTACGTGTATAATGTATTATAATTTTAATCAAATTAATTTACCGGAACACAGATATACTATATAAAGAAGATTTAGATTCTTCTGTTGAAGAAATATATGTTTATTTCTAATGCTTCTAATACCGTGACCAACTATGATAATTTTTATTTAATCAAACAAAGCATAAATAGAAGATTTTGATATATCATTAAATTCAAATATTATCTCCCATCTTCCCATCATTTTAACGCAACACAAAGAAATGTATAATCTATTGTATAATTCGTTTGTAGTAGTTTGAATAAGCTCCAGTATTTATAGAATAAATATAATTTTTTCAATAAATTATGATATTAAATATATTGTATGATGTAAATTACACATTTTAAAGTATCGTTTTTTTATTTTTATTTTATTTTTTTTTGTATAAACTATGAGATAAAGAATAATATTGCATATCCACTTATTTAATTACAGTATTATAAACAAAATACCAATAGAAAACAATAACATTAAAAAAACGATTTATTGAATAGTTAAAGTCAATTAAAATAATTCTGACAGTTATTGCTTTGATGTATTATAAATTAAATTGACTACTTTTATTGATTTGAAATTAACAACATACTCAATAGCCGTTCACAAGATAATCAAAACGTTACTTTATAATAATACAATTTCCATAAATAAATAATACACAGAAAAAAAACATTTAAATGTTATTGTTTTATTTTGCAATTCGGTAAAGACTTTATTTTGCTATTCTTTTTTTACATGTTGTTTAATAAATGATATTGAAATACAATAATACTTAAATTTGTTTTTTTTTTACATATCAAATATGAGATTTTATTTTCTAAGTTACATACTTGGAGGGAATTTCATGGCTGTAATTATTGATCGACTTTTTGCAATCAATATTTCATTTATTTATATTATTATTTGTTATTGTTGTTATTGTTATTATTATTATTTTTATTATTATTATCATTATTATTTTTATCGTTACTATTATTATTGATGTCTTTGTTATAACGAAAAACTGTAAAACTATCGACTTCAGTCGCCAAGTCCGGAACTTGGGAGACCATGGTGAAGTCATAAAACAAGATGGCCGATAACCAGTTTCGTTAGACCGATTTAAAGCAATAATAAGATATACCAGTGGCCAGATAACTCCATTTCTTTCTGCGGTATCTTATTTGGTTATAATTTCAGGATAATTAATAGCCAATACATAATTGAGTGTCCGGCCAACGAGTAATTGTGGCTGGCGCAATGTGCTCGGAATGTTTTCTTATACCGAACGCGCTCGTATTTTTAAACGGACTGCCATCGGATCTCATTTCTCAAGCTCGGTTTGGTTTCCGCGTCACGTTGCGCTTGTTTTCAGATCCTGTGCGTCCTAGCGAGTCGCTAGATATGAGTTATGAAGTCAGCAATACGAATAACTCTCGTCTTAAAAAATACGCGAAAAGAATGCTGCCGCGATCTGCACAGCGTTTTACGCCGTTAGAATTTAACTACAAACTCATCATTTCCCACATATTTTCAGCTTGTCTTACTCAAGTCATTTTTGCGTTGCGTGTTTATTAAAATCGACACAAAATGCGATACCTAAAAATTCTAAAAGAACTTTAATATTTTCAAACGTTTCTCGAGTGTTGTTTACAAACATCAGTATATTAATATTATTTAATAATTTTCTAAAAAGTATAAGAAAACTAAAAAGGTCGCTTACATCAATTTTCGTTTGAAAATGAAAACTTTAACGGAAGATTACGAAAGTCGTGTACGTTAATTGTAATCTTCATTGAAAAGATACGCACTAATTGGAAAATAATAAACAACACGAACGAGCTCGCAGAACGGTCGAATTGAGTTGTGCTGGGAAAGGACTGGAACACCAGTTTGACCCCCCAACAGGATGATCCTTGGAAAGAAAAGTCGTCGCCGATAAAGAAAAAGCGACTGTTCCTTAGCGGGTGATCTTTGATCCGCGCCTGCCCCCGAAGATTTTCTGATTCGCCGGTTGTGGTACCGGCGTATGCGGAGCCAATCGCTTCATTAACGCACTCCGAGACCCGCGACGTCCGGACGGCCGTAACTCTCGAGCGGAGGTTTCGCCACGATTCGCTCGCGCCCGCCGATAAAGAGCGCGGAATGGTTCATAAGCTCACGAAGGGACGAGACGGGCCGTGATATAAGTCCGCAGCGCGGCAGACAAGCGCGGAATAAGAGGAAATATGGGAGGTGATCGGCCTCTCGGCTCGCTCTCCTTCCTCCGGCACAGTCATGCGAGAACCAGCCGGCAAGATCCGCCGGGACGAGCGTAGCTCTCGAGTCCGCCAGGACGAGTTTATGCGATTTTTACACTCGATCTGATTTTTTGGCGGCGCGCCTCGCTCTCGCGAGACAGATATATGTCCCACGGCCGTGCAAGAGCCGCGTATAAAGACATCCAGCCGAAGCCAACGAGGAGGATTCCTCATCCCATTCGCTCCGCTTTCCGCGTCCCCCGCGCCTCCCTCGTCCAGTCGTCGCTCCTCGCCGCCCCCTCCCCCGCCCCCACCCCGTCTCGGCCGGTCGCCCCCCTCGCCCCCGCTCCCCAGCCTCGGCATCCTCCTCGTCCCTTCGGCCCCTTCTTCCTCTCTCGTTTGCGCTCCTCCGAACCGTGGTCCTCTTTCGCCACCATACTTGGTATACCTGGTCTCCCGGCCCCGCACAACACGCCAAGGAGCAAAAGGGCCTCGCCCATAACCGGTTCACGTCATCGCACTCCTACTCCTCTTGCCAACCTACCTCGTCCCCGCGTACAGACGGACCCCGGATAATAGACTCCCGCCCAGCTCTCCCGTCTCTTATCCCCGACCGTCTGTCCCCGTTGCGTGTAACCCGCGACGTGTCTTCGATAACCGCCCGGTTTTCGCGCGACGTCCGGACACGTGGCAGCCCGATGGAGGAACTGGCAGAACAAAGTCCTAACGATGATTGGTTTGACGATCACCGGCATGGAAACGTGATAACTGGTTCCACCGACGGTCAAAACCATTGAAACCACCTGACCGGTCGAGGTCAACGTTACGGCGAACGATCTCGCCAACGAGGATGCTGCACGAGCCTCTAATTTCCAAAGGCGAAAACAAAAAATCGCACGATAAAGCGAAAACGGAGAAATTACAACGCAGGAGAGGCGGCCGGATCGGATTCCGCAGCAGATCGGGCCCGGCCGATTTTCGGCCGGGACCTCGCGACGGCACTCACTTCTGGCGAAGAAAGTGCGATGGGAGGGCCGGGTCGGGCCCGAGTGCCGACGCACTCGGTGCCCCGCGCCGGCCGGTGCATGCAACGCCACGCTCGGGGAGGGGGGCGGACGAAAGAGTTAAAAGAATAACGCTTGAACAACGTCCACTCATCACGCGGCGTGTAGCCGCTTTTACATAAGCGACCATGCCGCCCGGCGGCGATACCGAGCGCTTTTACAACTCAATGTAGAACCCGAAGACCCCGCGGCCTGCTCCGTGCATGCGCCTGCACTTGTGTATATATAAATATACCCGCGTGCACGGCTATGCATATATGTATGTATATATATTTAAATACATCCGCACGTACGAGGGGGTCAGTGTGTATGAGTATAAATTATATACACGCACCGAGCGCGCGTACTAAGAATCAAACAACCGTACGATTGAACCGTATATACCGTCACTAATATATTTGTACGCACATATCTTCCCGTCCTTTCGTCTTCGTCCCACCGCGGTCTCTCCCTTTAACCTGTAAGACATTGTTCCCGCATTTATATTCCCACTCATCGATTCACCGGTGTCGACTGCTTTTTGTCCGGTAATAAAGAAAAAAATGTTCGTTAACAAGTCATTGACAATTGAATTGTTTGAAGAATAATGCATGCTGCTTTCGCGTTGCTTGTGCATGTAAATCGTATGTAAAAGATTTTATCTCGATAGCTCCGCTTCTGATAACAGTACAAAACGTTTAATCTAATGCCTTTATTAAAGCGGCGATTAATGTTATGGTTTGCTCAACGACCCTGACGTTCATTCAAATTTTATGCGGCAGAATAAAAGGCCGAGGCAGAACGCCGGGACTAGCCGACGCTCGGCCGGGCTCCGCAGCTGCTCTCCGTTGCAAAACCGAGTTTTGCGTTCCAGTTCGGGACTCGCTATTTTTACCGTGGCTTAACTAGCGAGGCAACTCTAATGATGGTGCCGAGGCATTGAATAGCGCCAAGGGTTGCAATAAACTTCCATGGAAAATTGAATGCGGGAAATTTATCGCGCTGTTCCGAGTACCCCAGACTAAGGCTCCGGATTTCTGTTTCTCCGTTTCGAATGTCCATAAAGTGACTTCCACGTAATAAAACCAGGTTTTAAAAATGATTTCACGGAGAACGTTACACATAACGTAACGTTCGTTCGATCTTAGTTGTCGAACAATGACTTTTATTGCACAATAAAAATTGTTATGAAATCTTGTCTTGAACGGTTTTTAAGATAATAGAAACTTATGTTGTGAATACTGTCTTTTGTTGGTGTTTATTTTTTACTTTTACTTAACACTTTGAGGTGTTTATTTCGATTCATATGTGAATAAATTTTTAATATAATGACGATTGTTGTTTAATAATTGCAATTTTAATTGTTTCAATTTAAAAACGAATAAATTGATTACCGACGAATGATAAATCGCAAATATTCAATTGAAAAAGAAGTAAGCTTTCTATCAAAACAAGTAAACTAACAGCAAATAATATTGTTTAAAGTACAATTTCATTAATTATTTAAAAATGTCTTATCAGAAAGTGTAAAATTTTACAAACATTAGGATTGTTTAAAATAAACAAGAAGAGTTTTTTTCTTTTAAATTGGTGCTACGTATGTAAAACAGTATTAATATGCTATATAATATTATATTCTAATGTATCTAAGTTTCTTTTGATTAATATTTTATTGTGTATCATAATATTAAATACTATAATTAAAAATAATAGCACTCCTCAGTTTGTACAACAATTATGTGTTATGTTGATTAAAAACCAAAATGTAAAACAAATAAAATATATAAAATTGACTGTGAATTCTTTTAGAAATTAATTGAAATTGCATGGAAATCTTATACTTTACTAGTAAGTGTGGCTCCACCTGTAACCGTGCATCGGAAAGAAGAGAGGGAATAGGAGGCGGAGCATTACCCAAAAGATGCCATATAATGAAAATGGACTTTCCAATTTTCGGGGAAACATTTTCATGAGAATCTTATAATATTCATTACTTTGCTAATACATAATTTTTTTATAATTTTCATTTCTATATTTTTTATTTCTTATTCATTATCCAAACCTCAAAAAAAAAAAAGAATAAAAAATATAAACAAAAAACTAACTTATGAAAGAAATAATTATTAGTATTTTAAAAATTGTAATTTTCTGCGTTCTTTCGAAAATGTGTTTCAGCAGAATTCAATGTATCTTCAGTGCAATTGAATGCGTAGGAAATAATTTTAACTAAACAACAATTTTCAAATAATGAAATTCAAATAAAAAAATGTACGTGATATCTCTTAAAAAGCAACTATGAAAATTCAACTTATTTTTCAATATTCTATATTTTTAATCAAATTGATCGGAAATAAAATTATATACATTTTAGATTAGAATAATAAATTTTCTATGAAAACGTAAAGTTTTACATTAACAACAAGTTTTTGAAGAATATATTTTTCAAAAATCTTTGACAACACGTTCCGGAATTTCAAAACAATTATTTGTAATAGATTAAATTTGTTATAGAGAGACATATTCGAATATTAATAATAACGTCAAACAATTATTACTATTAACTCCATTATAGATATTAAAAATCAAATCTTGGGTTTCCAGGTAAGAATTTATTATATTTCCAAACAATTAATTTCATTAAACTCGTAAAATAATTTCGTTTCCTTCGAAATTATGAAATTATATGATTGTTGCAATCAAAGTTCGGCTGACTATCGCTCTTTAACAAGGCAACCTGTTTTTACTTCGCAATATAACTTCATTTCAACTGTTATAAAAGAGCAGCCCAATCGGTTCGCGCGCGGGTTAGCCACGAAACATCACAGAAATATCGGGTTGCGGGCTACACCATCATTGCAAGGAATACAGCCTCGACGAGCTGAAAAGCCAAACGAAATTCATACGAATTACCGCGAGCCTTTCATTAAGAGGTCGAGGAACTCGCGACTCGCAAGAAACTCATTTACCAAAACGCTCAGGTGCTTCCATTGGACCGAGCCGCAAGTTTGATGGTCGAAAGTCCGAGCCGGCGATTGGCTTACTTCGTCACATATCGGCCGCTCGTGACGAGCATTCAATTTCCGGCGAAAAAGGGACACGCTGGTCGATCGGGAAAAAGCGCAAAAGAAAAACGATTGAAGCACGTCGCGATGCTATCCCGTTATCCCGCTCGTTCCCCCAAATTGATTCCGAGGCCTTTTTCAGTGGCGCAGCCTAGAGAAACTCCGCCGAGCGTGTTATCTAGCTCGCGTCCCTCGTCACCTCTTATCCATTACGTCTTTCGTTATGCGTCTCCATTTCCACGAG
Organism: Aradophagus sp. ZL-2020; assembly: GCA_022817685.1. Lineage (NCBI taxonomy): Eukaryota > Metazoa > Arthropoda > Insecta > Hymenoptera > Scelionidae > Aradophagus > Aradophagus sp. ZL-2020. Next base: position 6,904 of record JABFOV010005181.1, read on the forward strand.
GCGGAAACAAGGACGCCGAAGTGGCGAACGAGATAGCACGCGCGACGACGGCTCTTAGTTCCGCCAGGCAGATCAATCTTTCAATTAAGCCGTGATTTACGGCGGCCGTTCTCCGCAACTTTTATATGCGCAAATAAGTTTGAATTACGCCGCCGACGAGTCGTGCGCAAGACCTCCAAATAGGGGCAGGAACACTTGGCCGAAAAACAGGGCCCGAAGTCGGCCGCTTTTTGCCACTCGCGGCCGACTTCTTACGGCCGCGGAAACACCTCCTTTCGGCCCGGCCGTTTCCCCGAACGCGCCGACCCAAGCCGTTCGGTAATTTACGAACGGTAACGCTTCAAACTTTCGAAGCTTTTACGCCGGCGAGAAAAAAACGTACGGCTCTACCTTTCAAGCGCGAGGAATGCCGATTAGCATCTCGAGGTATTATTTTCAGGTTGGTAATTTTTTTCGAGCGCATTGCGTAAATTAACTGGTTCGAATCAAGATCTCACTTGTGCTCGCCAAAACGTAACGCGCGGTCACGCGCCTTCCCAAACGGAAATTTACGCCGATGGAGGCAAAACGCCCGGCTACTTGTTTCCCCGCTTTCAGTTCCATTGTTCGTCTTTGGTACATCACTATTGGAAGCGTCGTGTAATGCGATGCCGCGTTTGCATTTCTGTCATTCGCCGGCTTATCTTTTTTATCGTTTTTGTTTTCTTTTATCGTTCATTTTATTGTTCATTACAAGTCTTTGCTTTGAAACGACCTTTTTATTTTTGTTCGTTCCATTTCTTTTGATTAATATGTATCAATGAAAAATAATAACAAATTTTATCATCTCTTTCGTCGCACAAATTCGCAACGTACTTTTCTTGTTTTTACAACAAATTCAAATGAAATAAATTTGTGTTCATCAAATATTGAAATTACAGTTGAAATTTATATATACCCGATTAGAGATGAAGAATTTAATTCTTTTCATCCATTTTTTTTCATTAGTTTTCTGTCTTTTTCGATTCAAATTTAATTATTAGTTCATGTTTTTCTTAGTTAATCAATATTACAAAATTATATTCATCAATAATAGAAATTAGAATGAAAGACAAGGAATTTAAATTTGCATCTTTTTGTCTAATAATGTACTTGTCTTTATCGATTCAAGCTTAATAAAAAATCAAAATCGCGAAAAAGAAATGTCGCCAACTGTTTGTGTAAGTTTTATTTAAAGCATTCTTCTTGATTTATTCATCAACATTGCGAAATTTCGCACATCGTGCTTCATTCTTATTGAAACCACAACAAAACTTTTTTGTAAAGTACCCTTTTTTGCTGCAACTTGCTACGTGATCAGACGTAAACGTTGTACTCGATGTAAACGTTACCGTTGATTATCTTCAAAGTTCGCTGCCGCCATTAATATATATTCACGGAGATTATGCATTAGAGAATACCAGGCAATATATTGCGCGAAATGTTCGGGTCGGACGTTCGCAAATGAAGAAATACACGTCTCTCCTTCTCGCTCGTGGCTTCCTTATAAAAGATCATTTATGCGATAATGAGCAGATTAATTGAAATGAAGCGTTGTTGTAACGGCAAGTCGAAAACAAGGAAAAAGCAATCCAGTCGCGAGTCCGGCTAGCTGGGAATTAATACGCGAGTACTCTCATTGGTATCGGTATCAAAACGTATGAGTGGTATGAAAATAACGAATCGTGTTTACTGCGGACAATTGTACGCGGTTGTTCGTGGGCGCACCGACAATAATAAGTCACTGATGTCGAGCAGTGTACCCGATGAAACATTATTATCGATGACTATGCTAATGGCTACGAACGTTATCTCTGCAATCTCGTATGTAATTATGCCATGAATCTCGCACCTTCTTTCGTTCGTCGTTGTGGCCATTTTTTATCACTTACAACCGGCCAATAAATTCCTGTTTTTCGATTTTATTATTATCATTTTTTTTTTTATTTATTTCTACTACTCAAACATTCTTATATTTCCTCTCTTGATTATCGTTAACAAAAAAATTATATGCGATTTATAATGCCGCATGTTTGTTATTACAATGCTCGCAAATATGTTTGCAAATTGTGTGTAAAATAATGATGCACTTGAAAATTTCAACGGTTTTCAGTGGACGAAAATAATATCTATTGTAAATGTTTATACTGAAACGATGAGTTTTTATAAAAGAATTCCTCAAAAACAAGCTTTCGTGCATTCCAAATTTTCATTTCGTATTTTGTTTTATTATATTTAATTTATTTTCATTTGCTAATAAATGTTAGATATTTCAGATTTATTTTCAAATAAATATTTGTTTTAAATTCAATCAACTTATCACGTATGAAAATAAATCCAAAAACAATAAATTGTCAATTTATAAAAAAACATAAATATGTTGACAGCATTATATATAAAGTACTATAAATGCAATAATACAAACTAACTCTCAAGTGTAAAATACATTTACAAGCTGGCGTAATCACGAAGGCGCCGTGGAGGATCAATTGAAATTGATTTATACGTAAAAAGCACTGACTGTTGAAGCGCGATGTTAACACGACGATTAAGTCGTTAGGTGTAATTATTCTCTCGATTCTAGGACACTATTCTGCATCACGCGAACCGTCTGCATTTTGTCAGAAAAAGAACGACCGACGCGCCGGAGAAGGACGGATATTGAGGAACGCTATATTTACCGATAAGGTTGTGGTTTCAAGAAGTGAGCGTCTTTGAATAACGGGCTGATGAAAAAGCAATAAAATCCATGTAAATTAACCCCTCTAACCATTTTTAAGCACCTGCAATTTACAAAATAACTTTATTCCCTCAGAAAACCTCTACCCTTCGCCGTAACATCTTCTTCGGTCTAATGATTATTATTAAATGGACGTTGAAATCGTCTTAAAATGTATACACATTAATTACAAGTTTTTTTTGATAATTTAAAATGTGAAAAAGAATAGTATTGCAATAGAAAAATTTTACAAGCGATTTCAATTCAGAATTATTACTATTCTTGTAAAAATCTAATTGTAAAATGTATAACATTTATTTAAAAATAAGTATAACAAAAGTGTCTCGCAAAGAAAAAAAAGACAAATTTTCATATAGTTTGAAATAAAACGAAAGTGTATTATCTATAATATAAATGCTTTAAATATATTTTAAACACTTTATTTTATTTTAAGCTGAATGAATTATAATAATTCGTATTTTAAACATCTAATTTCAAAAATAGATAGAAGAAATATTAACTATTAGTTCAAAGGAGACAGCGATTCTACTTAGGAAAATAAAACGTTGAAAGATAACCTTTTTTTTTTTTTTTTTTTTTTTTTTTTTTCTAATAAATATTACTTAATGAGGCAAGAAAGTGAAAGTTTCAAATAAATAATTAATGTCTTTTTTGTATAAACCATGAGCAAGTGTCTTTATAATGTTTTGTAAAAATATGAATATAGAAATATTAATACTTTTTGAGATATAGCGGCTTTTGTGATAATGCTACCGCCGGCTAGACGTTTACCTGTGTTGAAATAAACTATTTCTTATAATCGAAAAAATAAAAAGAAATAGTATATACAATTTTTTAAATCATTTCGTTGAAAATTAACCACTTAATTGTTGTTTAAAATGCATTTTTACAAGCAAAATATAAATTACATATTAATATAAATACTCATTTTAACGTATAAACATTACATTATAAAAATAATTCTTTTATTAACAACATAAATAAAAGTGTAATAAATGTCCTTTTTACAAGTTATATTAATGAATTTGAGATATTAAAAATGAGCACAGCATGGTCATACAAATTATAATATTTATACAAATAAAGCAATTTAAATAAAATCCACGCAACAATTATGACTCAATTTTGAATAATAATTTTCTCATTTTGACATCTCATTGCAGCATTTCTTAAAGAAACCTAGTATCTTTCACTTAATAGTTTTTTAACGTGTAGAAATTTGTTTAAAAACTGTAAAAAATATTTATGGCTGCAAAGAAACAGTTGTATATACACAAGTTTAATTTCAATTTAAAATTAACTCATTTTCTTCACAAGGTCTTCCTATTTATTACAAAAAATCAATACCAGATTTTTTCGACAGCTACACTTTATTTTTCTCATTTCGTTTACTTTTTTGCATTTCAAAATAAAATCATACTGAAATGTTTCTAAATTCGAACCTGTATATATGTTATATGCGTACGAAACTCGTATACGAAAATCTAAAACAAACACGAAACATTTCTCAAATTTTGCGAAACATTCAACGCACTGAAAACATTCTGAAACATCGTTACAAATATTGTGTTTTATCAGGGTTATGCTAGAAAATGTTTCGAATGTTGTATACACGCCATGCACACACACACGCACACAAGCGTAGATGCCACATAAGTAATCATTATTCATACACTCGTCAAAAAAAAAAGAAAGAAAAGAGAAAAAAGTAAAACGAATCTCAATGGGAGAAAGTGGGAATAACATCGACACCAATTCTACAGAGCGTTAAACTAAAAAGGGCCTACAAATTGAATCACTGGCTCGACGGAAGAAGCAAACAAAACCGAGAAGCAAGCGAGGGCTTACCGCGACGCCATGGCGGCCATGTTGCGAGCCCTCCCCTTCCCATAGTGGCGCTCGTCGCGCCACTGGACGGCCGAGGATGCTCGAGTATCATCGACCGGTCGCGCCCGCTTCCGCCATATTGCTCGGCGCCACGTCAGTTTCGCCTTGCGCGCGATTCAAAGCTACGAATTTGTGACGTTTGTGCAGACATTACCACTCGCTACGTGAAATAATGCAAGGAAGTACTGTTTGAACGACAAACGAGGCAAAAAGTCCCGGCAGTCTTTCGGCGCCCGCGCCAAAATTCGCGAGCCGGCGCCGCGAACTCGAGGCTGGACGTCGGCGCTAATTTTCGACGTAAGTGCAATCGTACGGCGCGCCCGCGGCTCGTCGCTGCGAATGACCGATTTGCCGCGAGACATTGGCGAAATTGGCGGCGCTTCCGCGGAGCCGACACTCGCGTAGCCGGTGCAGCCGCACGTGCACTCCGAGCGCCGTTGCACTCGCCCCTGCACTGCCGCCATCGCTCTGTCTCACTTCGCCAATCGCGCCATCTCGCTCGCACATCAGCGAGAGCGTTGCGCGCTACGCCAAGACGACCGCGACGTGCGTCAGCTTGCGTGCGCAACTTCGCGACGTCTCACTTGTTGTAACTATTGGTAGTATTTTTTAGCAAGTGTTATCAAGTATTATGAAGTGACACTTTTAATTGTCTTGTGTGGCTTAATAATGTTCTTGTATTTAGTTTTTTTGTTTGTTTGTTTTTGCAGGAAATTGATGTTTTAAATTTTTTTTTTTTTTTTTTTTTTTTTTTTGTATTTTTTTTGTTTTATACAAATATTTTTTAAATATTATAAATTTTTTTTTTTAAATATTTCCAAGCCCCCGAACCCACTTTCCATTGCGTATGCTTTCTCCTGTTTGAAAAAAAAAAAACATATAAACATGTACTGACACACTAGAACTCTCTATAGATCAATTTCCGTACTGTATGAGCAAAATAAAATTGAGTAATAAAATAAACACAAA
>JABFOV010005182.1:0-12516 GCA_022817685.1 Aradophagus sp. ZL-2020
CAATTAGGACTTTTAGTAGATCAGCCAAAACAAGGATACGGAAGCACAAATGACAGGAACACTGCTCGTCGTTTTTTTTGAAAACTCCAAAGTTACTTCTTCAATAACGGGAATCGATTTACAGTTAATCAAAAGATTTCATGTTATTTTACAAGTAATCAGTGGCGGATTTGAGGTTGATGTTCCACAATATGAACAATACTGTTTAGAAACAGCTCGTCTTTTTGTGCAACTGTACCCTTTGTACTACATGCCAACAACAGTATACAAAATCCTAATCCACGGCGCAAAAATTATTGATACGTCGATTTTGCCAATAGGACAAATGTCTGAAGAAGCTTAAGAGTCTTGCAATAAATATATAAAGCTATATCGACAAGACTTTGCTCGGAAAAGTAGTCGAGTTAAAACTATGCAAGACGTTTTTCAAAGGCTCTTGGTTTCTTCAGATCCTGTAATTTCAAGTATTCGAAATTTGTCAATGAGAACTTATAAGTCATTAGAATCGGAAGCCTTACATTTATTAACAACGCCTTCTAAGGAGCATGAAGGTGGTCAAAGATTGTCCATTTCAAGTAGCTCAGACGAATCGATGAACTCCTCCGATGATGAATATTAAATGTTATTCTAAGTAATTATATTAATTATAAGTATAGAGTTGTTTTATATTAATTATTTTGTATTGTAAATAAAATTTAAAATATACATCTGCAATTAAAAAAACGATCAAATACTGATTTTAATACTTATTGCATTATTTTCACTTTTTAATTCGTCATATTCGAACCGCCATTTTATTTTTTTTTAACATTCCTCACAATCGACACAAAACTCACCTTTGCAGAGCACGTGAGAAGAGCACTTGGAAAGGCGGCCCAGATGTCAGCGTCCTTGAGCAGACTGATGGCAAACGTGGGTGGACCACGGCCCTGTAAATGCCGTTTATTGACGTCGGACACTCACTTGATTGTATTCTACGGTGTGGAGTTGTCGACCGACACTCTGAAAATCGAGAGGCATCGGAAGAGTGTAAACGCAGTCCAGAGAACAACAGCTCTCAGGATCGCCAGCGCTTACAGCACTGTTTCTGAACTTGCGGTTCTGGTGGTGGCGGGGTTATACCCATCCACCTCCTGGCACAGGAACGGAAATACATCGCTGAGAGGAAGTCAACTGATGTAGCGCTCCAAACCCGTCCGGACGCTTGAACCCTGGCGATGACAATATGGCAGGAATCCTGGACTGGTGAAACAAGAGACAGCGCGATTAATTCCAATTCTGAGACCCTGGTTAGACCGCAGACATGGTGAGATGAATTACTACGTGACTCAGTTCTTAACTGGTCACGGGTATTTCCGGGCACACCTCCACCAGATGGGAAGGTCGACACGCCGTTTTGTATGTATTGTTTCGAACAAGAAGACGACGCAGAACACACGTTCTTCGCCTGTCCTAGATGGCAGCATACCAGACTGAATCTAAATACAGAAGTGGTGCAAATTACACCGGAGAACCCTGTTTCTCTGATGCTCCAAAACGAAGATAACTGGGCAAAAATCGCCAATTTTATTGGAGAAGTTTTTGCTCAAAGAAGAGCGAAGAAAGTCTATTTCAGCTGTTATTTTTAAATTTATCATGTCCGTCCATATGTATTTATTTATTCTTTTATAAATTAATAACGCTCAAAGAAAAATGACGATAAAAGCCTGGCAGAAGGCAAAAATGCGGTCCCACCCAGCAGTAATGTGGTAAACGGTTACGGGGTGGTCTTTTTTGACCGAGCGAGGGTTTAGTGGTTTTTTAGTGGGTGAGAGTCCCACATCATTGCACGAAAGAACGCGCCGAGTAGTCAGTGTGCATAATGCATTTTTCCACGCTTTTTTCTCTACAGAAAAAAAATTAGGTAATTATGAAGGAAAGCTACCACCCCCCCTCCCCAACCTAGAGTTTTTTCACATAAAATCGGTGTGTTTTTCAATGCTGACTACGAATCTGAAGAAACATTTTGATTAAAATTTTTTTTCAGATTCGTAATCAGCATCAAAAATCACGACGATATTACCTATTTTGATCCTAATTGATAAAAAACATAATTGATAAATAATCTAAAATGAAATTACACTGTTAAAAATATTCGGAGTTTAACGAAAAGTGTAAAGTGTAGGATTTACGGTGTAAGATATCACTCAATCACGAAGTGACTTCAGATTTCACGCCTGCGCAGAGCATACTGCTCATGCTCAGTTAAACACAATTATACACTTTTACTTTCACTCCCGTTTTTGTTACTCTGTTAAAATGTGGACTTACTAAACATCCGTTATTGCTAATTCCGTTATTGCTAATCCAAAATTGCACTCCTACTCCATTCTTACTCCGGATTTTTAACAGTGTAATATATGAGTTAAAAGGTATAAGTCACATATTGGGATTGTAAAAAAGACATTGAATCAAATCGCGGAACGAGCTGCAAAAAACGTTAGTGCGTGGCGTAATGGATTCACAAACAAATGACTATAACTTGAGTATTTGTTTATAAATCAGGATGAAATTCAAAAAAAATCTTCTCCATAGTATGAGGAAGAACATTGTCACTAAAAGTTTTTCTAAATCAAAAATTCCCTCGATACTTTTTTTATTACAATGTTTTGGAATGCGGATGCCATCCGGACAAAATTCAAAAATTAATAAAAACTAATTATTCAGTTTTTTACCAATCGCACCTCAATCAGCCTGAGAAATTAGTTAAAATATGTTTAGTCTCAAAAATTCGACTTGATTGATTGATAATCAGATGAGATATCGCAAATTAAAGTAAAAAATTGCATTAAAATTATAGAATCGGAATAAAGCACGTTTTTCATCATTATTCAAAAAGTATGGGTTTCACGAAAACATTTTATTGGGCCAAAATCATGCGCATATTCATGGAAGATATTTTAGTATGATTTGTTTTTTAATTTTAGTAATTTTTATTTTTTACGATAATCCCACAATATAAAAAAGCGCTCTACCGACTTTCGAGCACAAGTCTGTTTATTAAATCCAAGCCTTCAATCAAAGTCTCAAATTTTTCTGAAGTTTAAATTGGTCGTTTACGGAAATGAAAAGGGGGTCGCCGGATAAGATAGGTGTGGCGGCCTTGGAAAAAATCGACATCACCATTAGTATGGCTATACAGTGTATGCTAAAAAAAAATTGTTTAATAGATTTTTGGGTCACTAATTCGCTACTGTTCTATATACGTGTCAATAAACTGTTTTGTTGGACATTTTTTTGAAAAAATTTTTTTTCGTCAATTATGTTCAGCTATTTATGACTCTGAATGAGTCTTATTTACTTTTCATATCTCGAAGAGTATTTAAAAAATTTTAGATGTATTTTGAAAGCTGTTATGATAGACAAAAATCACTTTAAATATCAAGAAACTTGAAAAATTACTATTTTTTTGGAAAATTAGTGATTTTTTTCATAGTTTCATGTAATGCTAAAATGAGTGCTAAATATATTTTGTAGCTGGTCAAATTCCCTGCGTAAAACAACTTAAATCATTAAGATATCTTGAATCGTTCAGCCGACAATGCATTTTTCGTAAATCCCTGCGTATAAGGTACCGATGAGTTACCTTAAACGCAGGGATTTGACACCCAATCAATTGACACCCTGTAATGCGTTCCAAAAGAGTCCACAAAAAAAAAAAAATTTCTAAAAAATGTCCAACAAAACACTTTATTGACACGTTCATACCACAGTAGCGAATTAGTGACTCAAAAATCTATTAAAAAATTTTTTTTAGCATACACTGTATATCCATACTAATGGTGAAGTCGATTTTCTCCAAGGCCGCCACACCTATCTTATCTGGCGACCCCCTTTGTGTACATTATACATAGTAGCCACATGTTCATTAGTGTGTCCCTTATTTTACAAACCTTCAAATTTTTCAGGTCGCTCCCTTCAAAAGTTTTATGTTTGAGGAGAAAAAAATTCTAGAATTTTTTCAGATTTTTTCAGTTGAGTTAACCCGTGCCACCAACGAGTCAAAGTTTAAATGACATTTAACATGGGATTTGGTGGTTTTTTAATAAAAATTGTATAACTTAACCAAACTTCATCAAAAAGTCTGAAACTTTGCAATAATATGTTGTTCAAATCGCTAAATTCAAATTTAAAGTGAAAATTGACTTTTGAATAAATGACGGCTGTCAAAATCGCTGTCAAATTGTCATTACCTTCAGAAAATGCTAATTTTCACATATATAAGTATGTTTTCAAGATTATTTGAGTTGCTGAACCAATTTTCTTACTGAAAACAGTTCTTTAAATTTATAACAGATGTCAAAAGCTATCACTTAGTTGTCAAAAGTTGCCAAAATTATTTAAAACTTGGACTTTGGTTTGAGACGGCGCAGCGATCGGTTGTGTTCGAGTTAGCCTTGCGACATCTTCAACTAAAATTTAGTAGAAAAAGTGTTCGGAGGCGTTTTTTGCGAGCGCAACGGGGTGCGGACCCTCGTTCAGAGATAAGGCGATAGTTTGAAAGAGGAATTAGGGGCAAAAAAAGGCAAGAAAAGCGAAGAAGTAAGGACTGTGTTAAAGTGAGGTTAGATTGGCGATGTCGTCGAGAAGTGGACCGAGTGGAAGCGGGAGAAGCGTAAAAGGAAAGGAAGAAGGTAATAGAAAGGAGATAAAAGGTAAGCAAGGGACGCAGAAGACATTGGAGAGAAGTTTTAGTGTGAAGAAAGTGATCTTTGCTGAGCAAGGAGAGGCGAAAAGTGCAAGTAAGATGGAAGATGAGGTGAAGGAATGCAAGAGAGAGATAGAGTGGTTAAAACGAAAAAGAGAGGAAACGGTGAAGGAAAAACAGCATATCGAGTGTACACTGAAGGACTATGAAGAGAGGATGAGGATTTTAGAGGATAAGGTGGAAAAAATTGTTCAGTGGATTGAAGAGAAGGAGCAGAGTGAGGCAGGTGAGGGAGAGGATTCGGAAGGAAGCGATGCAAGAAGCTATAGGTCGGGAGGATCGAGGATTTCATGTTGGAGTCTGGCGAGCTCGGCGAGGACCAATTTATCGGAAAGTGAGATGAAGAGAGTGAAGAGTTTATTGAGAAACAAGGACTGGGAAGAAAGGAAAAATAACATTGTGATAAAAGGTGTAGGAAAATGGAAGGAAGATAACCTAAAATTGGAAGTGGAAAATTTTTTGAAAGAGAAACTGTCGGTGGAGATCAAGATAGAAGGCGCGTGGGTAAGTGGAAAGTTGTATGTAGCGAAGATGGCGAATGAAGAGGACAAGAAGCAAGTGATGATGAGAAAAGGATTGTTGAAGGATACGAGAATTTTCATTGATAATGATCTGTCATACGAGGAGAGACAAAGGCAGATGGAGATAACAAAGTGGGCAAAAGAACGGAGAGAGAGAGGAGAGGAAGTGAAGATTGGTTTTGGGAAAGTTTGGAGGAATGGAAGCTGGACAAGGTGGGAGCAGATTAAAGAAGAGCAGAGAGATAGGGATCAAAAAAGCAAAGAGAAAGATGCAAATTTCTAAAAAGGCGGAAACAACTTTGGAGAAGAATGGGAAATGAGGAAAGGAAGGAGGCAGGGATGGATAAAGTGAAAAATTGGAAAAAGAAAGGAGGAAGGAAAAAAGAAGCAGATATCAGGAGACCGGAACCGGTGGAAAGAAAATTACTATTCTGGAATGTAGCAGGAATATTAAATAAGGACAGAGATTTTTGGAAATATGTAGAAAAAATGGATTTCATAAGCTTAACGGAAACTTGGTTGGAGGAAAAAAGCTGGAATAATTTGAAAAACAGATTACACAAGGATTTTAGATGGGAGGCAAGACACGCAAGGAAAGAGGAAAAGAAAAAGGGAAGAGCAAAAGGAGGAATGCTGATTGGAATAAGGAAGGATATGATAACGGACAATAGTGAAGTGTTAATGGAAATAAAGGAAGGATTAATTTGTACAACATGTAAAGAGGAAGACGAGGAAAAGAAGATATACTCAATATATAACTCAGGAGATGTAGAGGAATGAATAAGAGGTTTGACAGGATTAAACATAAAACCAAATGAAGGAACTATCATCGGAGGTGATTTCAACATCAGGACAGGTAACTTGGGAAAGTTTTTTGACGACAATGAAGAGGAAAGGTTAACGAAAAGAAATAGCAAGGATAAGATAATCGGGAAAGGAGGAAGAGAGCTGGTAGAGATAATTGAAGATAAAGGATGGAAGATGTTAAACGGCTTAAAAGAAGGAGATGAGGAAGGAGAATTTACGTTCATAGGAGGAAAGGGAAATACAGTTATAGATTATGTGTTAGTGGATGAGAAGATATGGGATAGAGTAGAAAGATTTGAAGTAGCAGATAGAGTGGACTCGGATCATGCCCCTTTGGTGGTAACGATGAGAGGAAAAGAGAGAGAGGAGGAAAGTAATAGGAGCAAAACCAAAGAGATAATTTCGTGGAAGGAAGAGGACATACTGGAATTTCAAACGAAGATGCAAGAATGGGACAATCAAGAGATGGAAAGTGGCACAGTAAATGAAGACTGGGATAAGCTCAAAAGGGCAGTGCACACGGCGATGGTCAAGAAAGAGATGAGAATCAAGGAGAAGAAAATAGGATATAGAAAGTGGTGGGACAAGGAGTGCTCAAGAAAAAAGAACGATGTGAAGAAAAAATACGCGAAATGGAAGAAAGGTTTAATCGGAAAAGAAGAGTATTTGGAGGAGAGAAAGAGCTGGAGGAGGTTATGCAGAGAAAAGGAGAGAAGTAAAAAAGAAGAGGAAGAAGCCGAGCTGAGGAGTATTAAAACGGAAAGCCAGGCATGAAAATTTATAAATAGGTACAGGAGGAAGAAAATGGACATAGATAATAGTATAGAGGACAACGAGTGGAGGGAGCACTTCCGGAAACTACTGGAAGGATCAATGGAGAAGAGCACGGGCGAACAAAGAAGGAGGATAGGAGAAGATCAAGAAATACAGGAAGAAGAAATAGTTAAAGCTATAAAGAAAATTAAAAAGAAGAAGGCTGCTGGAAAAGACGGAATAACCAATGAAGCATGGATAAATAAATAACCAATGAATATTGGCTTAAAGAAGAAGATAGACAGTGTAAACTATGTGGAGAAGGAACTGGAAATGTGAGGTATTAGATAACCAGGTGTGTGCAGGTAGCTAAATGGAAAGAGAAAATTGAAGGATTTGACTATCAAAAAATAGGGAAAATAGTAAGTGAGAAAAGAAATAGAGAAGTATTGGAATGGCTAAGAAGGCTGGATAGAGAAATGAAAGACAAAGAAAATAAGGAGGTACGAGATGGAAAGTAGGGGGACCCCCGATGAAGTGGGACTTGATGAACCGGGTGAACCGAGTAGCTTGGGGATTTGGGGACCACGGAATTGGGCATTTCCCAAAATCCATCTCTCAGAAAGGATAGGTGAAGAAGAATACGTAGAGAAGAAGGAGGAAGGCAAGAATCTAACGAGTAAGAGGTCCAGGAATCAAGAGAGGAGGAAGGAGGCGTCCAAGGAGGAAGGAGTGTCTCTGCAGTGGATTGTAATCTTTGTGAAGCTGTGAAGTTTTGTTTGCGATAGAATTGCACGCGATAGCTATTCGTTTGATGTATATTTTCTGAGATGATATTGATTGGGCAAAGGGGATTACGTAGTATAGGATAAGAGTGCGTAGCATAGGATTTTATTGTGATCATTGTGATTTAAATAGTTAGGAGTGTAAGTTTTCTTAGGCGGTAAATTTTGTTAATGGTGTAATGGAGTAATGGAGCAGTTTTATTTATATAGAGTAAGGGTAGTTAACTTGTAAAAGTCTATAAATTTTGTAAATTATGTAAATTTTGTAAATATTGTATTTTAATTTGAAGTAACTAAGTTGTAGGTCTAAGCAAAGTTTGTAAACCAAAGTTGTTTCCGGGCCAATTAAGGCCGAAATAAAGATATATACATATTTAAAACTTAAAAATGTTATTATTTTCACAATTTTAAGTGATTTTCTGTAGTTTTTTTGATCGTTAAACATTATGCAGTTGTAGAAATTATGTTTTTCAGCTGTCAATAAGCATTTTACTGTCAATTAGTAGAGAATTAAAATCAGAATTATATGTGTTTTGATATGTTTTTTTAAATTTTGTACAATATGATAAATGACAAATCTTTTGCTGTTTCATGTTATAATAACAATTATAACATGAGCAATGTAACAATTGTAACACATGTAACAATTATAATTAAAGGGCTATCAAAACATCTTAAACCAATTTCTACTTTTATACGCATCATAATACAGTAAAAAAATATTTTATTAGTTTCTTCACTAATTTTAAAATCAGAATTTTATTTCATGGTTCAACAGCGCACTATAAAATACATTGTTTTTTACGGACAATCATTAGAAATAAGAGGTTTTTTTCATAAATAGAACAATCGCTTTCCCCTTAACTTAGTGAAATAGTGACATATCAAAAAACATATAATTTTACTTTCAATTGTCTACTAATTGACAGTGAGATGCTTATTGACAGCTGTCAAACCATAATTTCTACAGCTGCATAATGTTTAACGATCAAAAAAACTATGGAATATCACTTAAAATTATGAAAATAATAGCATTTTTAAGTTCTAAATAATTTTGGCAACTTTTGACAATTAATTGATAGATTTTCAGTACAAGAATTAGTTTCAGCAACTGAAATAACCTTGAAAACATACTTATATATGTGAAAATTAGCATTTTTTGAAAATAGTGAAAATTTGACAGCGATTTTGACAGCCGTAATTTATTCAAACGTCAATTTTCACTTTAAATTTAAATTTAGCGATTTAAACAATATATTATTGCAAAGTTTTAGACTTTTTAATGTAATTAAGCTAAGTTATACAATTTTTATTAAAAAACCACCAAATCCCATGTTAAATGTAATTTAAAATTTGACCACTTGGTGACACGGGTTAATTCAACTGAAAAAGTCTGGAAAAATTCCAGTATTTGTTTCTGCTTAAACGTAAAGCTTTTTAGGGGGGCGATCTGAAAAATTTGAAGTTTTACGAAATGAGGGACACCCTAATGTTCATATACAAATTTTTTCTGCAACAGTGACCAGGTATTAGTCAAATTTTGAACAAACGAGATAACAACGTCTTAATACGCATCGAAAATTATGTTTTTAATAGGCAAAATTATAATGATAATAAAGCTTGTTTCATTTGAAACAAATTATTGTAGATATCGTCACTCGAAAAAAATTCATTTTAAAGTTGCTGTATTTTTATTTGCAGGATGAAATAATTCATTGCTTTTCAGAAGACTCAGAAGATGATATTATAGATGAGCTTAAAAGAGACTGCATTGTTGAATCAGAAAATATTAAAATCAGGAAAAAGTGTAAAAGATATCGTTATAGTGGTCCTATTGTTACCAACACAAGCCTCAGCATACTTCGAGTCTGCGGCAAGTATTTGCAAATGATAAAGTTGCTCAAATCGATTGCCATGAACGTAATCCAAAGCATGGTACAATTTTTCGAACTATACTTTTATGCGGTTCACGTTTTCTTCACATCTGATATAGTAAGTTATTTTATTTTATTAGATGTAGAGGGTGAATCAGTGGTAACTTTGTCCCACTATAAATAATTTACTTCTGATTTAGCTATGTCTTAAATTTAAGAAAACTTGTATTTTTGCGTGAATTGCAATTTATGATGGGTTTTCTCAAAAAACCTCGGAATTTTTTTTTATCATTACCGAAATTAAGGCCACTATCCAATTTAGTAATAGTTTCGATTTTTTTTTTTTTTTTTTGAATAGTTGAAATTGTTTAATTGCAATCAGTTTGAACTTATTTTTAATTCTAATATAATTTCTTAACGTTTGTAAACAGAGAATTCGAGCGGATAAATGGTTTCGACATTTCGCGCCTTTAGATACAACGCTTCCACAACCCAAAATCAGTTCGCCAACTGAGATAGTTAACTACTACTCCAGTTCGTCGCAAATGTTGTGGTATTTCATTCTGCATGTCAATGGATTCTCTTTTTCGTAACACTTGAAGTGATTACTTTCGTAATGGTCGTTCGTTGCATCCTTTATTTTCAGGGTCCTCTAAATTTTATTTATCTTCACATTTACAAACCCCTGTCTTCGAAATTTCACCATCCTTTAGTTTTCATATTTTGCAACCTGTTAACGAGTGTATCGCTTGTGACATGATCCCGTTGCCCCCTGAAAAGAATTGAATCTTTAGGTGGTTTTCTTCATTGGATCGTTCAGGGATCTTCGTCAATTATCTACTTTTCTTGTTAATTTTTTTATACTTAAATTATAATAAAATTGATCTTTTTAACCGCATCTCATTATTTCTTGATTAATTTAATATTAACATATTTCTGATAACTGTGTACTTCAATATTTTGTCATAAAATTCGTTTAAATATTGTCTGAGGAAAGGGATGCAACATATTATAGTAGTAAAATATCGATTATTCATGAAGAGATTTACCGTACAATAGAAAATCAAGAAAATAATTCAGGAAAATTTTACGTTACATTGATCAAAATTTTCATTAAAACAATTAACGTCAAATACGGTTCTGGACAGAAATTTTTTTGTGTATAATAAATCTTATATAATATAAATATATATATTGTGAGCGGCGCGGCCAACCCCGGGCCGCGGGGGCGACACCGGTCGCCGATACCGAACACGCGGAGTCGCCGCTCTAGGCGGCACGCGGGCATGGTTCTTCTCCGGCCGGCCGACGCCGGCCATTCTTGAGTGAGCCACGCGAAAGAGTAGTCTTCTCGCCAAGCACCAAAAAGAAAAAGAAAAAAAAAAGAAAAGGATTACACCACCGGAATGAACCGGTCCACCAGACCCGCACCGAGCCGAGCACCCGATTGGGACGAGGAGAGCGACGAGCAGCAGAGTACGTGGACCGACGAAATCGTTCCAGATTTGAGCCGAGTGATGCGCGGCTAGGACGCCACGCCGCCTGGCTAATGGCGACCCAACACGTCGATGGCCGGCCTGGGTCTTCGGGCCCCGTGCCGGCCCCCAGGTGAGCCCACACGTACTTAGCATGTAATCTGGGGCGCTGGAAGGCCGGCTGGCTTACGCTGGCTGGCCGACCGGAGTCCCTAGTAACTGATTCTTGCTTTGCTTCCCCGCTGCCCCGCCATGTTCTCTTTGTCTTTCTTTTCCGCGAGTGATCAACCGTTCTTTTTCTTTTAATGCTTATTTTCTGCCCGAATTGGCTGCCGTTCTGTCACCTTTTTGGCGACAGGCACGGTGGTCCGTGGAGCCGCGTTGCGAGATAACTTCAGTACGCGAAAGCCACTTGACCTCGTCCGAAGACGGTCGGGACCACGCGGCCTGTTCGGCCGCCATAATGGACACGCCGCGCAACGCCGCCTTGCCCATTTTGCAGCGAGAACGCATTTTACGCATTTTGGCCGCCGCCCCGCTTGTTTCATTGATGATTTAGTTTCTTTTTGATTTAGGAAAAGTAATTAACGTTGCAAGGCCCCGTGGCGCGTGATAGCCCCGTTTATTGATTTTATTTACTTCGTTTAATTTTCACCGTTACTGCCCCATCTCGATGCTTCTTTTGTTTAGTTTAAAACTAGCTAGCCCCTTTTGCCATAATAAGGCCGTTTTGTTTCATTTCATTTAAAACGATATCCTCGTTTTCGCTACTCAGATCTCGCCACTCGCTGGATCATGCCTACGGGATGCCCGGCAGTTTCCCGGCACCAACCAAGGTACCCCACGGTAATTTCTTAATTAGATTTAAAATGTTACAAATCAAATAAACGATAAATGATATAACTGTGTTGTTATTTTCTAACCCGATCCCGATTTAATCTTCATTATTAAATCTTTCTTTTGAGGTAACTTTCAGATGCCACAGGGCCCTAAGAAAGCCAGCGTTCCGTTCCCGGCGAGATGTCGCAACCCGTTCTGATCCTGGCTCAACACCGCTTTGTCCGCGCATCAGTGACCGCCTGGAGCGGTACCTGAAGCAGTCACATTTGGGGATGTCCGACATGATCGACGCGGGGGACTACATGGCCGTGGACGGCCCCGGTCTGACATTGCTGGAGCAGCTCAGCAAGCACGCGGGGCTAAATGCCCGCAATCCCTTGGCAAATATCGCGTTAGGCCAGATGCAGACCCCACGCGTCGAAAGTAAGGGGGGGGGGGGGAATCTGCGAACGAGGAAGGCCCCCCGGGACCCGAAGAGCCGGGGGCCGGCCCCCAGGGGCGGGGGAACCTGCCCCTTATACCCATCGGACCCTGCCGCCGATATGCAGTGGGTGGATTTCGGGGGTCCCCGTACCGTAAAAAAAAAAATAAGAACAGAGACAGAGGTGTAGCGTTGAGCGACGAGGGAGCAAGTACGGTCACGGACTGACATGGCAGCAATCTGTGTGTGTATGCAGGATGTTGTTAGGTGACCGCATGCCGACGTAGACGTGG
>JABFOV010005183.1:0-12516 GCA_022817685.1 Aradophagus sp. ZL-2020
TATTAATAATAATATTTATAATTTTTTTTTAAAAAATTTTATTTATTTATTTATTTTTTTTAATTAAAAAAGAAAAAATCTTAATTTAAAAAAAAAAAAAAAATACAAAAATAAAATATAAAAATACGAATAATGTAATTAAAATGTGAAAGTTTTTTTTTTATATTGAACCATGTTAAGAAATTATGTTTTCTTTTTTTTTTAAGAAGTAAAAGAAGTAACTTTTGTCATACTGTTGTAAAAAAAAAAATTAAAAAAAACTTGATTATCAAATAGGCTGTCGGTTAAATATATATATATATATATATATATATATATATAATCAATTGATTTTATTCTTTTAACCTTTCCCACAAATTATCTTAAAATACATTAAGTATAATCACTAAAAAAATCATTTTACATAATGTAATGTATAGCTTTTTGAGAAACTACAAATATTTTGAACCAAAAAAGGACAGAATTTAATTACCTTCCGCTTCTAATATAAAATAATTTTTTTTTTTTTAATAATCAATTAATAATGAAATGCTCATACATCTTGTATTAAATAAAAAAAGATAAACAATGCAGATCACAAACAATGTACGTCCTTACACGCGCGCCCTCTTTCAACAAAAAAAAAAAAAAACAGAATATATTAAACGTAGGAAAAAAGTAAGAAAAAAAGTATATGAAAACGTCTGAAATTACTTAACTTTTATTTTTAAAACAAAAAAAGAAAAGGATTGATGTTTTTGCTCCTTATCATATCGCTGATGTTGGCTTTTGTATGTAAACAAGAATTCTCCTGAAAGGTTAAATTTCAATAAAGAAGAAAAGACAATAAATAAGAGTTAATATTATCGCAATGGTAGAACATCGTAGTGCTTTGGTCATCGATTGAAATATTATAATATTCTTAGTTGATCTTGTTTGTTTTGATATTCGATTGACAGGTAATAAATTACGTTATAATAATCATCTCGAAAAAAAAAGTTTTAATGGTTTTGCTTTGTTTTTCTCGTTTAATTTTTTTTTTTTTTAATCGATCGTATTTTTTGTCAAAATATTCAAAAAGCAACTGTTTTCTTTTTTTTTTCTGTATAATTTCTTCTATATTTGTATGGTTAATAAGGTTAGTTTAAATAAGGTTAATTTTAAATATATTGTTATTGTATTTTAAATTGTTTCAATATATTGTTTTTTTTTTTAATTTTATTATTATTTAAGTATAATTGAACTATATATTAAAAATAATAAAAATAACATTGTTATGTAATCACAATATATATTTACATATACAATAAATTATGATAAATTACAGTATATTATAAATATTGAATATGTAAATTTTATATATAAATATATATTGTATATATTATTTATATAGTGTACAAGCACCAATGAATGACCACTTTAAATTGTATTTCCTGTCTTTGTCATTCTGATAAAATCATTCACTGGTACACCACCCTATATTATAAATAAATTACAAAAAATTTTAATTTCTCTACATATAATTTCTCTACATACTATAGTTTATTATTTTATTATTTATTTTTTATGGTACATTTTTACTTAGTGTTAACACAGAATAAATTAATATAGAAATTGTCACTTTTGTAAACAAGGGGAAATCCCATTAATGAGTTAATAAATAAATGAATATAGTTGAGAATATATATATATATATAAAAATAAATACATGAAAAGTAATTGTTTACTAAATTAAAGAGACCACAAATTCGACCATAATCTACAAAGCACCATTTTTCCCCAGGTCTCGCGCAGCAATGAATTTCTGGAAGGAAGCCTGCCAATATTTCCTGAGCAACATCAGCGACGACAAGATGATCCAATTTTCCAAAATCAAGAGCAACGAAGCGCGCGTGAAATTGGTCATGACGATGCTGGCGAAGCACGGTTACAAGTACGAGCTGCTCTGCGAGATGAAGGAGGCGCACGTGGCCGAGAGCTTGCGGAAGGAAGGCAACGCCCTCTTCTCGGTCGACTGCCCGGACAAGATATTGAAAGCGTACCGCAAGTACTGTTCGAGCATCGCTTTTGCTCCCAACGACTCGGTGGAGTTGTCCCTAGCTTATAGCAACCGTTCGGCAGCGCTGTTCTACCTGGGCGAGTACGCCGACTGCGTGGTCGACGTCGACCGAGCCCTCTCGGGCAAGTACCCCCACGCCTCCAGGTCGAAGCTCTACCTAAGGAAAATCAAGTGCCTCGCGAAAATCGACAAACCCGAGGCGGACAAGTGCTACAAACAGGCGCTCAAGTGGATGATCGACGTAAGAATGTCGCCCCGCGACGCCGGCGAATTTAAGGCGCAGTTGAAGAAGGCTGTTCAGGAAACAGAGGACGAAGATTGTTGTCAAGATGAGAATGAGAATTCGGTGGAGGACGTAAACGAACTTAGGTACGACGGTGAGAGGAGAATGGTACCATTGTACCTAGACTGGAGGTTCGTAATATTTCCAAATCTGGGGTCACTTTTGAACCGGTTTAGATCCTTTTGCCAGGAGCTCTGTCTCAGAGACCTACGTTTAGCCTAGATTTGATCAAAATGATCAAAATGATCTAAGCTGAGACTAGAACCAGATTTGGAAGTAAGACTGAATTGACGTGGACTTGAAATAGATCAAAATAAATCAATATTTGAGTAAATCTGGGGCCACTTTTGAACCAGTTTAGATCCTTTTCCCTGGAACTCTGTCTCAGAGACCTACGTTTGGATTAGATTTGATCAAAATGATTGATCTGGGGATGATCTGAGCCGAGAATGGTTTTGAAATTTCCAACATTTATTAGTAAACGAAAATTAAGTCTGACACAATCCTTTCCTACGTCTAAAAACGATGGGATATCTTATCGAATAATTTTACAAGAAAAATTATGAATATAGTCAACTTTTAGAACACAAATTTTCAGTTACAATTAAAGTACATGTTGTTAAATTATATTACAATTATTTTCGTTTGCTAATAAACGTTGGAAATTTCATTTACATGGCCGAGACTAGACCCAGATTTGGAAGTAAGACTGAATTGATGTGGACTTGAAATAGATCAAAATAAATCAATATTTGAGCAAATCTGGGTCCACTTGGTTTAAAGGGGGGCTGAAAGGTGAAAGATTGACAATTGAAGGATGAAGTTGAAGTTTCCGACGTTTATTAATAAACGAAAATTAATTACATATAATTTAGTAACTTATATTGTAATGAAAAATGAACAAAATATATTCTCAGACGTTAAAAAACAATCTAGCTTCTTGTTATTAATCAATCAAAAAAAATACTATTATTTGTATGAGAAAAAAATATATGATTTTATTTTCGTTTACTAATAAACAGAGGAAACTTGGAAAAGTGGATTAAATGGTAATTGTCACTTTTTCAGCCTTAGGGTGATAAATTTTGTATCTCGGCCCTAGAGCAGTAAATCTCATTTTGCAACAAGTAGATAATTTTCATTTTACAGCTCTACGGTGGTTAGCTTCACTTTACCTCCCGTTCCAGAAATCAAGGTGGTTCAAAATTAAAGTCTCACTCATGGTCCAGCCTTCAAATTAAAATTCCGAATTTGCAATCTAATCTATATTTGATAACCATCATCAATTCATATAACACGTTTGTCATAAAATTGTTGCCCTAAAAATTGTACTTACATGAACAATTGTTTCCAGGGTCCCGTTTGTGGAAAACTCCTATGAAATCAAGCACAACAGCAAGTACGGACGCCACCTGGTGGCGAAGCAGACCATCAACCCTGGTACTTTTTTCATACGAGTCAAGCCGTACATCGTGGTTTCCAGCATAAATGACAAGCACCACGTTTGCATGGGCTGTTATAAGCAAAAGTGGAGCTGCTATCCCTGCAGGAATTGTTCGTTCGCTATGTTTTGCTCCAAGGAATGCGAGGTTTTGGCCTGGGAACGTTACCATTACGTCGAATGCACTTTGTGGCCCTACATCTTTTGCTCGGGCATGAATGATTTCGCCATTGTTTTCAGCCTGCGACTGTTTCTCGTCGCGTTGTTTGAAATGAAAACGATTGATAGATTAAGAACTGGGATACAGAACGAGGATAAAAAGAATGGTGGTTAAATCGTTATATCAATAAAATCCTTTCATATTTATAATTTTACTCACAAGTGACATTTGATTGGCTTGTAATGAGAATATTTTAATTTTTTGAATCTAAAATGGGATTTTTCAACAATTTTATTTCATTATACATTGATATACATTAAATATATTATACTTATATATCGATGCCCCAGACGAAGACTAAGCTATCTCAAATTTTGGTCGAAGACTATGCCATCTCAAAATTTTATACGTATTTTTAAATAGGAAATTTTGAGATGGCGTAGTCTTCAACCAAAATTTGAAATAGCCTTGTCTTCGTCTGGAGCGTCGTTATATATAATTTTTTTATTCGTTTTTAATTTAAATGTATATATTTTATATCAAATGTCAGATCTCAAGTCACAGTTTATAAATTGAAATATTAAAGCAAAATCCTTTTTTATTGTCCCGTATAAATGTTTATAACTTAAAATGTTTATAACTTATTGCAGATCCAATGAAGAAAGGTTTTTCACCTGACGGAGTTTTCCAAGAAAACTCTTATTTAGGCGTCTATAGTTGTATGCATAATTCTGAAAGATTACACCCTGGTGATATGCTTGAGAGAACGTTGAAAATTGCAATGGTCGTGAACTTGCTTTGCCAGACAAAGTTGCTGGAAAACAAACTGAAAGGCCGTTGGTCCGAACTTTCGCGAAACAAGATAGCTACATTCGTTGGCGGTCTTCTTTTGAAGCATTCCAATGAAGCGATGAATTTCATATATGTAAGTGCATATAAAAACAGGTTTATTGTTGAGTGATTTGCATAAAGCTGATAAATTTGTAATTGCAATTTACATTATTTGTAAAAGAAACTGGAATTTTTAGAGAATAGAAAACAAAATTGTACTTTGAAAATTCTTTCGCGAAAATTCTGCAAAAAGGTAAATGTTACAATTTTAATTTGCAAATTTTCGTTGATAAGAAAACGAAATCGAAGATAGACAATAACATTTGATTATTATGATATAAACATTTATTCTTTTTTTTTTTTTTTTTATTATGATAACTTTTGTACTTATCGCACTGCTTTGTTTCAGACTCAAGAGGAACAATTCCTGAATACCCATGACATCAAAGGTATTTGGGTGTCTCCTCTGTTAAACTTAATAAATCATAGTTGTGATGCCAATTCATGTCAAGTAACTGTTGAAGACAAGGTCGGCGTTTCCGCGATGAAAATTATTAACAAAGGCGAGCAGGTAAAATATGTTTTTGTAATAAATGAAAAGATAAATGTTTTTTTTATTATTATTATTGTAATGTAACCAAATGAAGAGAAATTAAGAATTTACTCAGACTTACAGATTTGCATTCAATAATGTTAAATTCTTAATTTAAATGAATTATTTTGAACAAGTAAATTTAATGTAAAGTATGACGTATTTAATTGACATAATTAAATCAACTAAGAAGCTCAAAGATTTGTAATACGATAATTTTTATGAATTTTTTAATTCAAATAAGTAAATTCAATTTGAATGAATTTAATTGCAATAAATATGACGTTAATCGATTGCATTTCTCTCTTTTTTTTTTAGATTTTTATTAGTTATGGAGGAGCGCTGTACGCTAGAAACAAGAAGGAAAAAAGACAAGAATTTCTTAGAAAAATGTTTCACTTTAAATGCGATTGTTTGGCTTGTGTCCAAGATTGGGGTTCGCCTTTTTACAAATTTCCACCCCTAGAGGTAAAATTGTCATCTGCGTTTGAAATTTTCGAAATATCAACAAAATTATGATTTAAATAATATAATGTGTATTCACAAAGTACATATATAAACAATTCATAAATATTTTATGTCGTAAAATTAATTGAATATTTTCAAAAAGAAAATTAAAACATGCAAAAATATTTACTATGCGACGAACAGATATTTTACAACATGGAAATTTAAGTTTTTACGTTTATTAAATGATTATAAAATATGAATAAAAAATTTTAAAAAAACTTCATCAATATATTTTGCAATTAGAGAAAAAGTATTGTAGTTGAATTTCTACAAATGTAAAATTGTATTTCAAAAAATTTTTTATCATTTAATATATATATGTTATATTATATTAAATTATATTTATTCATATTATTTATTATTATATCTAAAATTTGTTTCTTACTTTTTTTATTTATACATAAATAATACGTTTGTAATTATTGAATTTTCCTTATTCTTTTTTTACAGAAAATCATTTCTTCGCCAGAAACAGTATCGATTCTAGGAAATTTCGACAAATCTACCGAAATGGCAAAGAAAGGTAAATTTACGAGTGCCTTTAAATATTTGATACGAGGATTGAAAAAAGCCAACAGTCTCACCTCCAAACCGTCTCAGGACATAGTAGTTGCCACTCACATGTTGAAATCCTTTTTTGTGGCATATGAGGGTAAGATTAAATTTGTCAATCAAATGTAATCACCAAATTACAATCATTTGGTGATAAGTAAGTAACAAAAATCACCATCATTCTTCCGTTATCCAAGATGGAAAAGATAAAATTACGGGTTTATTTTAATTTATCGTTTGAGTTTTGAAACATTAAAAATAAGTATATACGACGATTGAATTCGTCAATTATTGAGAATACTTAATAAAGAAATAAATCTAAAAATTTGAGTTAAAAAAAGGGAACAAAAATGAATCGGATGTAGATTGAAAATCTAAGTATTTGAAATACTTTCTAATCTTTAGTTCTGTGATTTCAATCTTCTTTTTTATTTAATGAGGCTATATTGAGTATCCTCATTAATTCGATAATTTGTTAATTATTTGTTATATCAATCGAAAACTGAAAGTAATTGTTCCTTAAGCTAATTTGTCTTTTTTGTTTCAATTCAATAATTGAAATAATACAATTAAATGTAGTTAATAAAAAAACATTGTATTAATTTTGTTACGTTACAAATTATAAAAGTTCAAGAATTATAATTTATTAATTATTCATTTTCAAAAAACTAAAATAAAGTTTCTAATTTCTAACTTTATGTTTATTATCATTAATTTGTATTAATTAAAATTAATTAAGTGTTAAAACTATGAATTATTATTAATTGTTTATCTTTTTTCACAAATTTTAAATTACAATAAAAATGAGTTATATGTCGATACATCTCAGAATTAATGTACAAAATTTTGACTTATTGTTTAATTTAATACTATTTTTTTGCAAAAACGAAGCTACTATACTATTCAAACGTCATTCTCGACTTTTTCTTTTAGATTGTTGCTATTTCTTTGAAATCTCAAAAATATCTGTTCCAAAGCTGCCGAAGTGATGGTGAAATCTTCGACGCACTGGTACTTTTGTTTCATGCCATTCAAAACGTTGTATATTGTTTTCCAAGTGATTGCATTATCCGTGACGTGATACGTAATGTGGCCCTAAAACATGAATCAAATTTCAATGAAATAAAATATCGAGCCAGGGATTCCACTCCCTTCTTAATCTTTAACATTTTACAAATGTAAAAATGTTGGTACCTAATTCGATGATCAATAATTGTTCAAGTATTTGATATTCAATCTTGAACGAATTTTGTTGAAACCACTTACCGCACTTTCGTCAAAGTCCTCACTATTCAGTGCCACGTTGATTTCGTGTTTCAACTTTATCACGTTGTCTCTTCTACTGGGTCTTATTTTAATGTAAACGTCAAAACCAAGTTTGAATTTGTCTTTAAGCTGCTGACTCGAACCGATGCACTCAAATTTTCCGGCGACCAAAACTCCAATACAGTTGCATAATGCTTCACATTCTTCAGTGCTAAAAAAATTTTTTTAATTTATATTTGATTATTTTTACTTTATATTTATTTTATTTATTTTGTATTAAATTTATTACAATTTGTATTAAATTTATATTTGAAAAATTAAAATAACTTTATTTGTGTAGGAATAGAAATATCGGTAGTTTCAGCGAACGGATTCTGGTGATTTAAGTGAGAGTGTTTTGAGTGAGACTTGACTGTATTTACTTACTTGCGCGAGGAAAGAATTATAGATTGACCATTGGTTTGAGCAGAAGCGATCACGTTCCATAACAATCGTTTGCTACCAGGATCAATTCCCACAGTTGGTTCATCTAACAACACTAAATCTGGCTTTCCTACCATAGCTATTGCTATGCCCAATCGTCGCTTATTTCCTTCGCTATAAGTTTCGCAGTCTTGTAGAGTACAGGGCCATAATTCTGTGTTTAAATTCAACGAAAGAAGTATTCTTCCATTAATATATCTCATATATATTGTTCATGTATGTATTGAATATATATTGTTGTAAACAAAATAATAAGTTAAAATTGAAATTCTAATGAAAATAGAAATATTCGCAAAATTCTTATTGGAATTTTGGTAAAATAAGAAGTATTTTGGAAATATTTCGCCATCTGGCGGCTGAATTTTGAACTACCCTCGTTCAGGTGATTCTTCATGTTGTATTTCCAGAAATTAGTGTTCTTTTTTTTTCAATCATAATTTCTGTGTTTGATAGCCATCAGCGCTTTTTTAAATAATTTCAAAATGACCGTGAAACTGTCATAACATTTCTCTCCACGTCAAAACTTTCGGCAGTTTGTGCATTCAAACAAAAAGGAAATTTTATTATTCAAAAACTAAACAAGATTCTACCGAAATGAGAGAATCGTTGGATTGTATTCATTTTGTAATTTAACATAAATGATTTAACATTATTATTATTAAAAAAAAAAAAAAAACTAGTCTAGTAAAATCTTGATAAAGAAAACATTACACCTCAAAGGAATTTTATTCTCACTAGTTGCTATTCATTTCATAATTGTAAAATATTTTTTCAATAGTTTAAAAAATTCACTGAATACTCACTGAATCTGTCTATCCACTTGTTGACTTCAAAATCAATCCACTGTTTTGGAACACCACGTAATAACGCAAAGAGTCGCAAATGTTGCTTTGCATTGTAATAATTCAATAGGGATACATTTTGTGGACAATATCCAATGTGCGATAAATACTGGAAATTGTTTAATATTTCATTTGAGAATATTGCAATTTCTATGAGATTTTATAGATGGCGTGATGGTATCTGGCATTAGCTCAGATTTATTTTCAGACATAACTGATAATTTTGTATTAGATCAATACTTTGCATATTTTTTCGTATTTTATAAATTAGATGTTATTTATTTTCAAAATAAATCAAGATACTCATCCAAATAAATGTATCAACCATTATTAACAAATAATAACATTTAATTAACATTCAGATACCATTTTGTTACATATAATACAGTAGAACCTCGCTTAGTTAATTTCCGCCTAGCTAACCATTCGTTTAGCTAACCAAATTTTATCTTGTATCCCCATTTTCATACACAACCTAATTCTAAGCGGCGCGAAATTCAAAATATTATTTTGATTCCAGCGCGCATGTGGAATGCGCAGAGTAGTGGGGTTAAACCACTTCTCCTTTCGTTAACTAGGTGAGAAACCAGTGACACCGTCTTTGTTAGTTAGGCGAGATTTTACTGTATATATTTATGCCTATAAATAAATTAACAGTATGTATTTTTAAACAAAAAATAATAACTTGGAAAACATACCTTTTTTGAGTTGAAATTAATGCCATTCAAGTAAACGATCCCACCGTCTGACATCATCTCTTTTGTGAGCATTTTGAAGATGGTCGTTTTACCAGATTTATTAGTGCCTAAAATTCCAAAACACTGCTTTTTCTTTACATTAAAAGTAATGCCTTCGACGATGGGCATATTTTCGTGTAACTTGCACAGTTCATAGCACTGGAACGAATCCTTGTCCGCGTTTGCTTCATCTTTCAAGAAAAAAATGTTTTTTATTTGTAAGAAAAAGTGAGAAAATGTTTTCACTTCATAAATATATGATATTCAGCTCAGATTTTCTTACTGCATTTCAGTTTATTTATTTCCAACGAAACGTTTTTCTTCATCTCTTCCAATTGCTGGTCGATATTCTTCGCCGGTATGATATGGGGTTTCCTTATTTTTTTCATTATTTTGGGAAGGAGATTGTATTCCATCGCAAACAAAATGAAGGTATAGACAAAGAAAGTAAACACCAGCGCGATCATACATTGTTCCAATGAAGGATAATTTGTGTTATTGTCAGGATTGTTGAAGTAAGGGACGAGATTTTCGCATTCATCGTTTGAACAATCTATATTCAAAAAGTATGCCTAATTAGATGATAACTCGAATTTAGAAATAATTTTTGGAATATAAAAAATACTTATGTATACGTAGTTTGGATGATATTTCACTAATTTTGAACCTACACTCGACTTCCCCATAACGCAACTTCTCTTATTGCAACCGCTCTCTTATTGCAACGAAATTTGTTCTTATAATGCAACGGAAGTCGACTTAATAATGATTGGCGGGAAAAGACTTTCATTGAACGTAATATATTTTGTTTTTCAAACCGAAAAACCGAGCTGTTGCGTTATGAGAACGCTTCCGGTCCCGAGCCATTGCATTATGGGAGAGTCAAGTGTAGTTATTTATGTTTATTTGTAACTTAATTACCGCATTGACCGTGAACCTGGCATTCGGAAATGTGCACTCTAATGCCAGCATTTTTGGAAAGCGGCTTCAAGAAGGCAATGTAACCATAGAAAAACGACCAGTGTGGTATGAGACATAACACCAACATTTGCAAGTATCGAACCAGTATTTTTGTATTTTCATCACTAGTGAATAAACTAATGGCAGAGCATATCAGAATGTCACCTAAAACTAAGTACTTGGTTGTCATTGATTGAAGAATATTTATAATGTAAGAATTTGAATCTGGAAAGTATATAAGAACCCACTTAGAGTTCCAAGTAAGTTCCCACTTCTAGCTAGGAACTAGGAAAAAAATCCACATAGGATGTTATACAAGATTTTGACATGGAAACATACATAAGAAACTACTTGAGGTTCTGTTTAGGAAACTATCTAAGAACGTATGTGAATTACTGTAAGACTGATTATTTGATCAAATAATCACCCACATGGGAACTCAGATAGATTTTTAGATAGTATAGCTTCTAGTTAGAATCCCAAGCAGGTTCTTGCTTCAAGTTCTTGAATTGGATCTTAGAAGGATTTTTAAACTTTGACCATCTAGGTACTATCCAAATAAGAAGATATCTAAATAAAACCAAATGACAATCTAGTCAGGTTCTTACATGGTTTTGGTGTGTACTTGGAACCCTAACTAGGCAATGCTCCTATGTAGCTTCCAGAGTCAAATTATCTGGATGGATCTTTTCTTCAAAAGCAATTCTTATAAGACCTTATGTTGGAAGCTGACTCAGGAAGCTATATAGGAACTAAGTTGGGATCCTAAGTTAAAATTTAGACCATCTAGAAACTTATTTAGGGTCTAAAATAGGTTCCTAGGTGTTTAAGTTCCCTCTGAGAACCTCAAATGGGTTTCTCTAAGATTTCTTCGCCAAAGAATCTTGTTGGAATTTAACCCAAAAAGCTATATACGAAGGTATACAGTTGGAATTCCAGGTTAAAATTTACACCATCTAGGAACCTACCTAAGTTCCCATATAGATTTAGGATAGAATTATCTGCCACATAGGGCCCAAAACAGATTCCTTAATGACTGGGTTCCCACTCAGAACCTCAAATAGGCTTCCAATACGCAAACGTGATGAAGTACTTACCTATAATGAAAGGAAATACAATGACTAGGAACAGTAGCACGTTCAGTGACTTTTTCCAAAAAGTCATAATATACGTCACTACAAGTGAATTTAAGGCGAAGATTACCATATGCGCTGATCCAATCACTGCAGCAAAAATTAAGATTAGAAAAGGTAAACATCGCAGTATTTTTTTTTCTTTTAGTAAATTTTCTATAAAACGTCAACTTTAAGCTGAATTCAAATTCCGCATAAAATTTTGGACCATTCGAAAATCTATGAACACTCTTGCCTCATGACTTGGACTTTTTTCGGGACCGAAACCTCACGACTAGTACAGTGTCATGGCGCCTTGATCGCTGATTGGTTGTTGAGGTTACGTTCTTCCCGCGCTTTCATTTCATTCGTCAATTCAGAGTTCCTCGTTCCCTAACAAAAAAATCCATATAGGAACCTATATAGGAATTTGGCACAGGAACCTATATAGGAAGTTGTTTGGGTTCCTATATAGGAACCCATACCATCTGGGAACCTATCTGGGTTACCATATGAGTGATCAAATAATCACCCATAAGGGAACCCAGATAGGTTCCCAGATGGTACGGGTTCCTATATAGGAACCCAAATAACTTCCTATGTAGGTTCCTGTGTCAAATTCCTATGCAAGTTCCTACATGGATTTTTTGTTAGGGAAGTAAGTTCCTATGTAGGTTCCTGGGTCAAATTCCTATATATGTTCCTACAC
>JABFOV010005184.1:0-12515 GCA_022817685.1 Aradophagus sp. ZL-2020
TATACTATACATGAAACTATTACGTGTGTACTGCGATACACACAATTAGTTTGTCACTTCTTTATTTTTTTAAAGCAAAGCGCGACCCACCGGATTTACACACTGCAAATCATCGGAAGCGTAAAATGGGTATAAGAAACAGATTAAAAAAAAAAAAAAAAAAAAAAAGAAAAAAGAGGAAACCCCCTTTTTATTGGCGAATACAATTTCATTATGAATTATTAAATTAAGGAGATCTTCCTTGCAAAAATCACTTTTTGTGCCAATTTAATTATCAAAATTTAAAAGTTATATTAATTTGGAATCCTAATACTTATTATTTGTTAGAAAGTATCCATTTTCTAATGTTAAATGACCCACCCAAAAAAGTATCAATAAATTAAAAATCTGAGTATTAACGAGTTACTTTCATATGAAAATTCAAAAAAATTAATTGATTGTCAATTTTGTTTCTTATTTTTTTGAAAATTCATTTTAAAGGAAGATCTTCTTAAAGGAAAAATAATTTGTATGAATAATTTTTCTATTAAAAAGTCCATTTTAATCGTATCTCTCAAACAATGAAATCGTGTGCAGATTTGAAGACGCGAGTCACAAAACAATGAGTTTTATTAGAAAAAAAAAAAAAAAAAATTGTCGTTGCATGTCAAGAAATGAGCCTGCTCTAATTAATGTCAATTGTGATTCAATAGTTGGCTTGCTTCCTACCTTGCCACCCTACAAACTCTCCAGCTTCGCCTGAGGAACACAAGAGCACACATTAGTATGGCAGTTAAGTAGAATCAGATCAATGGCGGTAAAGCCTAGTTACTTTGCAGTGGCATAAAGAAGTTCTTTCCGAAATACTTTCAGCAACACAAAGCATATACTTTTCCACAATTAATGTAAAACCGTACTGATCAAAAATTTACCAAACCAATGAAGTCTGCGACTTTTTCAAATAATTCCGTTTATTGTTTCCAAACAATATATACTCTATTCTTGTAAAACAAAAAAAAATCTTACAAATAAGTCAAAAGTGTGAATGAAATTTAACAGCAGCAGGTATTCAGTACTTGTTTCAAGACTAAAAAAGAAAAAAAATTAATAAGTTCCTTTCGATAAATACAAAATATCAAAACAATGTCGCGTTTGTTAATTTTGCGTTATCTAAAAATACCCTTTTCATCTAGTCAGTTGAGAAAAAAAAAAAAAAAAAGATCAATCCACTCCATAGCGCAGCGACTCGTATAACATTTCGTACGAGTTTTTCATTTTGTTGCTGCGTGCTTTCCAACGATACACATGCGAATATACCATTCTCCTTTCGTAATGCTTTTTCAACGCCAAAGTATACTGAACAGATGTGCGCTCTTACCTTGTCTGGTGGGATCCATGCTATTGGGCATCATTGGCTGTCCTGGTGGCTATTGGAAAAAGTATTTTATTCAAGCTCGTTAACGTTTTTGAATATAAACATTAATTTTAAATTTGCACAGCTTTAAATGGTTTTCAATTTGGGAAAAGAAATTGCAAAAATTGATACTTGTACAAATATGCTAAAGTAAAATATCAAAGTTGTTGATTTTATTCAAAATGTAAATATGAAGTCGCTTTAGTAAGTAAATATCGAAAAAACCATGTTGTATTGTATATATTGCATTGATTTCATTTAGTAGTATTTGTAGTAATAATTTGACTATTTACATAGTAACTGACTATATACTTTGAGATTAACGCCATCTACATTTTAAATGCGCTATCTACAACTCAGATGGGTTAAACTTGACCCGCCAAATTATTTGTAATGATATGTTATAAGTTACAACATTCTATTAGGCCAACGAGATATATACTGTCCTTTACAATATGGTTTTTCCGGTACAGTTGATTTTTAGAACATTGTGCTAGTATAAATAATTTAAATCATTTGATTGCTTACCCCATTGAAATCATTGCCCATTTGTGGCATTCTGACACCTGGTCTAGGCCCCGCAGCATATCTCGGCCCCATAAACTGTGAAAGAATTACAAGACATTAATCAAACCAGTCATCAATTTATTTCAAATATAGTGTCATTATTAACGCTTGTGTTTGCTCAAAAATTTACGTCAAGTCAAAAATGTGTTACAATTCTATACTTATTAAATATGTCAATTAATCTAAACTCAAAAAACTGTCGATAATTAAATCTCTATTTATGTTATCACTACCAAAAGATAAATAGCGGTGCCTCAAATAATATTTAATTAACCAGAATATAAACTAATGCGTAAAATACGTTAAAATAATATAGCAAGCAATATAAAATAATTGAATCAAAAGAATTGTCTTTCAACGTCTATACTCCATTTTATTTTCAAATTAAAGGAATTACTTGTAAAAAATTCACCCACAAGACATCCCAGTTATTTAAGCTCGTTAGTTTATTTCTAATACACCATTAAGTTAATATGTACAATTTAAAATGGGCAAGGAGTTTCTGTCTTTTTATTTTTTATCGACGAATTTGAATGTTTAATCATATTTGCAGTTACTTTTTCCACTATTTGCAAAAAAAGTGAGAAAAATAAACACACAAAATATCACTTTGTTTTTAGTTCAAATTCGTTAAAAAAAAAAAAAAAAAAAAAAAAAAAAAAATACAAACTTCACTCACACAGTTTAAGACATTAATCTGTTAAAGAAAAAGTGATGGAAGTAAACATTCCTGCAAAGTCGTCACGTGCAAATTTTTCTTCTAAATTAGCACAAACTTTTCATTAAAGCTTCATTCAATGTTTTTAGTTATTCAGTATGAAGAAGCAAGTCGAAGCAGATCTTGGCGGTAAAAATTAAATGGACATATGACAATTTAATATGAATTTAGCGTGGTGTTGATCAGTTCACAAATTAAAGTAATCTCAACGTTAATAATAATAGTATTATAGTATTAATATTATTATTATTATTACTATTGAAAAAAGTGTACCGCTATTACCCCCTTTACAACAAAGGTTGTTAGCGTTAACGGGTAAATGAAATTTTGATTGATCGATTGATTATAACTATTAATCGTTAATAATGTAATAAAACCACTTACGAAAAGGAAAGAACTGGAAAGCAATATGAATGAGAAATGATAAAGCGTAACTTAAATGAGTGTCATCAGCGTAATTCGCACATGCTCGTGGTGTTTAATGAGTGGAAACGAGTGATTCCCGAATGAATGAGTGTCGGTGCTTAAGGCTTACCTGGGTGGACATCATCTGCGAGTGTGGGGGCGGGGGTGGCTGGGGGTGCTGAGGGGATGGCTGTGATGAGGGGTGTGTAGGCGGAGATGGTCGCATTGTCGAGTTGTTCTGCAACAAGCAACGCAAACAACAGACATGTAGCAACACTGCGATCCAGGCAACAACTAAACTAGAAGGCTGTAGGTCTTGTACGATTCGTATGGATTGCTATTTTGCCAATCTTTAGTCAAGTGTGGACCAATGGTCTTAAGCGTATGAACGTATCTCAAAGTCAGTCTCTAAGTACAGAAGTCGATTCCGAGAAACGCGGTTTTGTTAAAGTATCGTTTTTTTAAACACTGGTTTAGTACTCCTTTCAACAGTAAACACCATTGAACATTTTTTTCACGCGAACCTCGAGTTTCAGTGCAGAATTTCCACATAGAAAGTTGAATAGAAAATTGTGGAGGTATTTCTAGAGCTTGAGTTAAAAAAAATATCTGAGAATTGAACTCGAAGATCTTAAGTAATAACTTATCCTACTTTCAATAATTTTATTGGTAACCGAATGTATAATAGTGGTTCGATTAATTATCGAACTCATTAATAACAAAAGAATAAATTAAAATGATGAATATTGAAATAGGTAACGTCATATACGTCATGTAATTGTAATAACTATACTTCAAAAATAATTATACTTAGGAAATAGATAACAAATTATTCAATATTTTACATTAGATTCCGAGTCTTAAATATTCCTGGTTGACTAAGCAATTTCATTGGATAATATTATGCAATTCAATATAAATCTCAAATATCTGAGTATCAAAAAACTATTAGAAGTTAATTAACATTTTATAAGGTTTTGATTCTCAAACTAAAAAAACTTTAGCTCTGGAGTTAAATAGTTATTAGATTTGTAATTCAATTTCTGAAGCAAAAATTCTGTCATTTTAAATGACTCTGAAGGAAAGTCCTGTCCTTCGTTATTTAGTACAGACTACTTCTTCAAGCATTGATTTACAGATAGTATATTTATATTTCTCTTCAACTTGCATTCTGAGTGCATATCCTATATTCCCTCTTTCCTCCAATTATTGAAATTTTAACCGACGAATAGACCAAAGAACTGTGTATCTTTAAACTTTAATACGAAATAGAATATTTGAACGATAGAGTTGGGATTTTAAATCAAGGATAACATCTAAAAATAATTGGCCTAATCTACGTAATTAAGTTCTTGAACTATTCTAACATCTATTTTTGAACATTTTGTATTTTGAACGAGACCTCTAAGTTTAAATGGTAATACGTTACATGGATGCACATACACGAGTTAGGTTCACATAGCAGAGAAAAGAATGAGTACATATAAAATACAGTGGGCAAGCATACCGAAAAAATGTTGATCGAAATGTTCGTTTGACTTTAGTAAGCGATTTCAAAAATTGGCGGGAGAATGTAGAAGTGCTATATGAAAAACCACACTATAGTTGCTTTCCACTGACATACATCGCATACTTTACAAAGAAAGTGATCGCCTCGAAATAGACTGCACCATTCATTTTATTGATTAACAAATTTAGAGTATATTCTAACATTAATATGTAGCAAATAATAACGTGCATTGTAGTAAGAGAGGATGATATGTTTTATGCACGTTGATATGTAAACAAGTATGCCATTTGATATGAACATTCACGCGTTGTGTGGTTAGTGAAACAATGAGATGGTCCCGGCAGTTATATTTATCAAACAAGTGATACAAGCGCTGTACAATTTTAAAACGTATGAAGTAACGCAGTTACACAGAGTTGAAGATCATTCATCGAGGGTCCTCGAATGTTCTTTGCCACAACTTTAACGTTTCGTTCCAAAATTGCCTTTATTTTATCACTTGCGAAAAATATTGCAGTCGCAGTATTCATAAACTGATAGTCAAGGACACTTTATGAAACAAAAGCGATTTAAATAAATCTTATTTATTCCAAATACTGGCACTTTGAGAAGACCTCTGATCATTTGTTCTATGTTAAAACCCATGTATGTGAAGTTTACAATGTAGCCAATTGTTACGAATTTCGGAAATATTTTGAGGTGTAAATATCAGAAAATATCCTTTTTTAATTATCATTTTCAAAAAGAAAAAAAAATAATAATAATAGTAAATAAATAAATAAATAAATAAATAAATAAATAAATAATAATAACTTTTATACTCGTTAGCGTATTTTTATTATTGACATTTGCACCACAAAATTTTACTAAGTCCAAAATCGCATTTTTTCACGTGGCAAACTACACGCAGATTCGAGATCTCATTTCTGTTTTATTTGCTTCAACGTATAAATTTACACTTTGAAAGCAATTAAAAACTTTGAAGGTACTTACATCTTCAGTACAAGTTACAATATTATTTTCTAATACAAAGTAACAGCAATATTAAAAATAATATTTAACTGTTTGTAAATCATTATTCATTGAACCAATGAAATTTTAGATTGCATCATAGTTTCAAAGAGATTAAGTTTGAACTCTGGAACAATGACCAGTTTTGTTTTCTCAAATGTATACATATGTATACAAGCTGTATACATATATAATACACGTTACAGTAAAAAATGTATACATATATATTAAATGTATACATATACAATACATGGATACAGTGAAAAATGATTAATATTCCATGTGGTAGTTTATGGTATATGAATTTTCATTTTATTAGTTAGTTTAAAAAAAACTTACTGGAAAGAATCCAGGGGGCATTGGGCCTCCAGGCATGCCATCGTTTGGCGGCATTTGACTTAGAGGCGATGGTGCAGGTCCAGCATTCTACAATCAAAATATCATTTAGTTTATCTGATATATTTGAAGCATCGTCAAAGGTCATTGACTTCTACTACCATCTTTTATTGATAAACTGCACTCAATCCCCCTATCTTCGTTATTACTGTCTTTATTTTTAATTATTTTTTTATTAATATTATTTTATTCTGATAACAAAACTACCAATAATAATAAAATTTAATTATTTTGTCAGTAGGATTTTTGAATAGTACAGCCATACAACTGATCTCAAGGTAGACATGTAGATGTAATTGAATTTAATTCTAACTAGTCAAGATGAATCATGATTTGTCTAAACAACATTTTCATTATTGTCCGTCCAATCAGTCAGGATCATGTGTTGAATATCTTTCAATATCATTTGAATCTTTATTTTGAAAATCTAGTGTGGTTTTACCAATTGATGAATTTCATTATGCATGGTATAAAATGATGGTCTAATATCAGGAATGATTTGCAAAATACTCACATGTGCAATACCGTTCACCCCATAGCCGCTGTTAACAAATCCCTGAAAATAATGATATATAAATTTAGCTCCATTAATAAGTGTAACGTTTGCTTATATTTGATTAAAATACTCACATAGTCGTGGAAGGCTTTGGCTTCGCTACTGTGTTCGCATGAGTCACGTCGCTCAGGAGCTGCACAGTAGAGGTCCCAAAATACACTGCACATTTGTCAATCGTTATTAATGGTATTTCTATTTTACATTAAATACTCCCTGATAACCAATATTTGTGAAAGGAGAAAACAGTTCTTCAAAAATTGCTTGCATAAAATTTATATTCCAACGATTTGACATGGAGCAAAATTATAACATTTATGTATAGTGATTCTTTTCTTTTAGATAAATTGGTGAAAACTTGTTCGCCATTCTCCTCATTTCATTCTTAGAAAAATATTGTTTTGATATAAATTATTATATTCATTACACAGTAATACAAATTCAAATTTGGTTATCAGGTTATAATTGAAATGATAGTAACTTACCACCACCATGAATGCAAAAATCCTGGTGGTTCTCCAAGTGTTATATTCTTTTCCCATCGTATCTGTAATAACGTGTTTTTAATTTATAGATTAATTCAATTATATTTACAATCTTAATTTGTTAATTTGATCGTTTCATTCATATATTATGCATTCATTATTTCGTTGCGTTCAAAGATGTTATTACCTCTTTCAAAAACGTTTGTGCAGCATTTTGTGCACCTATGTGAAGTAAGTATTCATATACATATACAGCCAATCTGAAAATGAATTAAAAATTAGAAATGTGGCACTATTGATGTAAAAGATATTTTGCTTCGAGAAAGTGAATACCGTTATTTATATTTCATATAAATAAATAAATGAAGTAAATAAATGTGTCATACTTGTGCTTGAATTTTAAAAGCAAGTATTCAAGCACATTGACATTTTGAATAGTTAATGAATAATTCATTTTTGAAAATACAAATTTCTTACAACACGCCAAACTAGTTAAATTGCACTTACACGCCATCTACGTGTAAGCCATCTATATTACTTTTTAAAGTATGTAATCTTATTTTCAAAATGAAATTTATCAACTATTTATAATTTTTATACGCTTCAAAATATTTTTTTGTAAGTAAACAATAATTTTGTATACTTTCTGAATTCTATTAAACACTTACAAATTTTACCATAGCGAGCTATTTTTATAGCGCTGCAATCGATACTGATTTGGCGTATATTTCCATCGATATTTTCAATTCTCATAAAATGTTTCCTTAAGATATTTGCTTCATTGAACAAAATACTAAAAAATACATAACAATTCTTATACAACATTACACTTCATAATATGAAAAGTAAACAGCATGATATAACGTGCTATTATTACATCATATTCAAAGTATCATAATAATGTTATATTGCAGTATTATACATGATATAAATATATCACATATATTTCAACCACTTTAAACTTCAAAATGAAAAACGAATTGCGAAAAAAGGCAAATAATTCATTTCCAGTAATTTCTGGAATATCATTAAACGGCGTACAGTGACGGAGTAAAGCGAAACTCGGGGAAGAGAGAAGCGTCGATCGCGTTCATGACGCCAGGGGTGCTCAGTCCCGCGGTCTGTCACGTGCATAACGTGACAGCGAGCGACGTTTTGTGAAAGCAGGTTATACCAAAGGATAGAAACGAAACGAGCACAAACTATCGACTTTGTAAATAAGTGGAGAAGAACGTGTGGCATACTTCGATTGAATTTATAACGGAAGCAACGTATCGAAAATTAGTCTCTCGCTTGTCTCCCCGTTTTCGTTAGTTTCTTTCTCACTCTCCGTTGCGAACGATAACGCGCAAAGCCAGTGCGCATATGTATACATATGTAGCATGTACAATTTACTTTCATGTAACAAAATAATTATCCACGGTGATCGATAATTCGGTAAATTATATTTTGTTGATACGTATTTCCAAGGGTTATTAACCGAGTGAGACAAATTTTGTGATTCAAATTAGGATTCGTTAAAAGTATAAAGAGCTTATTAAAGCGAACGACTTTATTATCAATAGTATTGACAGTTACTATATACAAATTGAAATATTATGATAAAATAATACAATCAAACTACTGATACATAAATTGATTATTAAAGAGATGTATCAATAAATTATAATCTTAGTTAAAGTACAAAAATGAAAATTGAGTTAGATAATTTTTGAGAATTGTTTTTATTTTTTCGTGATACATTTATTTTTAATTAAAATTTTGAAATCTCAATGCATTTTAATATTAATTTATATTAATTATAATTAAAACGGTGATTAGTATAGGTATTGAAATTTATCTACAATATACCACCAATTTTTGTTTGCTTCAATAGTTATATTTTTGATTCAATATTTTTTTTTGTAATTATATTACGCTGTTATAATTATACATTTTAACTATACTTCTTGTACAATCAACAAACCAATGAAAAATAATTTCTTTTTTTTTCTGACTGCAAGTTGTAATTAGCTTATTTACATTGAAGTACTGTCATGAGACTTGCTCGATACAAGTTGACATAACAGTAGATGACTTAGAGGAATCATTTGTATATCAATAGTTATCAATAAACAGGTTTATAGTATTTTTTATTCTACAAGTATAAAGTGTTTCACTGTCAATAGTATTTGCACACAACAGTTTCATATGTACATAGAATAAAAATTTTAATTAAAATTCCCTTGAAGCATTTTTTTAAAGTAGCAATTTCCTATAAAAATTGATCCATTGTTTATGTGTACAATTTTTACATCTAATTTCTATACTTTACAGAACTACACAACTTTTATTTTCCAGAAAAAACAATTT
Source organism: Aradophagus sp. ZL-2020 (assembly GCA_022817685.1). Classification (NCBI taxonomy): domain Eukaryota; kingdom Metazoa; phylum Arthropoda; class Insecta; order Hymenoptera; family Scelionidae; genus Aradophagus; species Aradophagus sp. ZL-2020. Next base: position 9,391 of record JABFOV010005184.1, read on the forward strand.
CCCATGCTAAAATCTTCACTAAAGTTTCCGAAATTTTGTCTCAGATTTCCATCATTCAAACTAAAGATAGCGGGAAAACAACTCCCTTTAATATTCATCCCTCACTATGCTCCATAAATAAATATTTAATATTAATATAAATATTTAATATTTTTTTATTAAATATTTCAATTGAAACTCAATTCAACAATTTGAATCACGTAAACTCCTCGAAAGGCCAAAGAAAACAAAATCTCTTACCCTAATAGCGCAAAATATTTATAAATAATTAACAAAAAATATACAGTAAATATTAATGAATATTTTGTTTATTTCCCCAATAGAACATGGCATATTTTCTGAATGTCACAAACAACATTCCGAAATAATTTGAATATTGTATAAATATTATGCGCCAGTGAGGTGTTAGCGAGCGATAAAGTCGATCGCCAAGTCTCGCCTCGGCAGCCAATGTTTCTCGCATGGGCATCACTTTCTCACAAGCAACGCGCCGAGCGGCCTAGAAGCCGATAAGAGGAACGAAAATATACTTCTCTCTGGCCTGGGCATCGGACGGCACGTTGGTGCCCTTTCCCTTGGCGTACATCCTCGCAATCCTCTCGGCGGCAAGCGACTCGCAAATTTCGTCCCACTGGCTTGGCAATGGAAAATGGTCGAGCGATCGCAACACGGACAGGCGCGCGCGTCCCCGCGAGCCTAAAATCTCGACGTTCCTCGTGACTCAACGGCCCGACGACTCGCGTTCGCGCGACTTCTCCTCGCCGCCATACTTGCGACTTCTTGACAATTGAGCCGCGCGCACCCACCCGCGCAGCGTCCGACGTCCCCCGCGCTGTCACAACGAAAGGCCCACGAAAATCGGTGCGTGCTCGCGCAACGCCACCTCGCAACTCGGCCGCTTTCGTTACGCGTCGCTCGCTCCCTCTCTCTCTTGCCGCCCCTCCACTGCCCCCTCCCCCCCTACCCACCTTCCACTCGACTCAGGTCCCGGTGTTCCGTGAACTTCACGCTTCGCGGAAAAATCGATACACTTTTTCGCCCCACTCGATCGCCAGCCGAAACAATCGTCGGACTGTTTTGATTCGATTGTCGACGCCGGGATTTTTCGGCTAACGGTCGTCGGGCACGATCGTTGCGCTTTCAATGGCCGTGCGTCCTGTCGCCGTGTCGCCGCGACGCTCGATCCTCCGAGGCTCGTTCGCAAACGTTTACAAACACAGACGCGCCGCGCAGGTAGAATGGACCGCGTTTGTGTAGGTCTTTCTCCTCTTCCTCCTCCCACTCCGCCTACTCTCCGCTCTTCCTTCTCCGCACTTCGTACGCCGACGAGCACGCGCGCTCGCCGACGTGCCCGCGAACCATTTCTGTAAAGCTCGCGAAATTCTTCGCTCGCGTACGCCAAACGTTTTGCGGCTTTTCAGTTTTTCGTTCGGTCAGATTGAAGGTGATTGGGTTCGGTTACATTTGTTGTTGCTTTTATTTTGTTTGTTTTGTTGTTTATGAATGATGTTTATTTCGATGATTATGGCGGATGTTTATCTTTTGATGCAGTATCGTTTTGAGGAATCTGAATATTAATTTTCGATGCTTATATCTAGTATTTATTTTGTTACTTATGTTCGATGTTTATTTTTATGATGCAATATTATTTTGATAAACATTTATATTGTTTATCTTCAATGCTTATATTTTATGTTTATCTTCGACGTCTATATCCAATGTTTACATTGGATGTTTATTTGTTGATACATCATCACGTTAACAAAATTAACATATTTATTTGCAATGTTTATATTTAATGTTTATATTTAATGTTTATACTCAATATTTATGCCAAATGTTTATATCCGATATTTATGTCTTATGTTTATATTCAATGTTTACATCGAACGTTTACTTTCTAATTCAATATCATATTGAAAATGAAGAAAAAATGTAAATGTAAATATCGATAGGATCGGGAATGCGATATTTTGTTAGTAATTCTTCGTGTCCCCGGCTACTCTCCTTCCTCATTGTCTCTGTACTGTTTTCGTACCACCGTTACCGCTAACAAATAGCTATCTCTATCTTACTAACCGACCGCCCGCGTCCTTCTTTTTCAACGCTACGCGCGAGATACGGGCGCATGCGCGCCAGCGCCATCTGCTGGCGATCACTATGAGCCCTTTGTGGACAAAGGAAAATACACTGATGCCAATTCGGATGCATACAGCGAGTCATTTTCGAGAAGCCGGGGGCATTTAATTGATATGTTTCTTGTGTATGTTTGATGTCGAAAGTCTCGCCGAGTTACATTGTTGAGCGCGCGGTATCAACCGCTTTCTCGCGAATACTATATTTGCATTCGCTTCGGAAACTTGCCTCTTCTTGACTTTACGGTGAAATTTTAAGAGTTATATTTTCATTTTTTTTTTTTTTTTTGTTTATTTTATTATTATTATTTTTATTAATTTCTTATACTTAAATACGTTGAATTATATTTATAATACATTTTTAAATTGTTATTTTGAAGTCATGATTTTAAAATATTTTAAATTATTTATGATGAAATTAAAAATAAGTAATGAAAATAGCATAAGTAATGTTAAGAATGCGTACATTTTATTGTATAATATTTACAGTTGTCCTTTGTGTCAATTGATATATTATTCTTTTCTTCGAGTGTGAATACATTACAAATTTGTCTTCTATTAAGAATACCATTGTGATGATTCAGTAACAGTTCAAGTACAGAGAAAAAATATATTGAAATAAATAATACATCTACTAGGATGAGAATATAATTAAAAAATGCTCTGCAAATCACTTTAAAATTATATACAAATTAGCCTTTTTTATTTATGTAAATAAAAATTAAATATGCAATTTAAAGAATTGGTAAATGAAAACGAAATCATTAGTTTACAAAAAAAAAAAAAAAAAAAAAAAAAAAAAAAAAAAAAAATATATTAATAAAAAAATAAAAAACAAATTATAAAACAACAATAATAAATCTTAAAAATATAACCATACTCCAATAAATACCCCATTATTATACTTTCACTTTTCATAAAAAAAAGAATATAATAAAAGAAAAAACTGTACACAGATAGCGGCATTATGTAGAAACAGAGAGAAGAGAG
>JABFOV010005185.1:0-12510 GCA_022817685.1 Aradophagus sp. ZL-2020
CGGGAATACGGACGGTAGGGTGGTCTCTGTGTCTACGAAAAGTGTAAAAGAGACAGAAAACCAAAATGACTCAACAATAGAACTTCATATGAAACCAAAAAGAAACCGTGATGGAACCGAAAGGAAACTCGAATGAAACCGAAAAGAAACTCGAATGAAACCCTAATGAAACCGAAAAGAATCTCAAATGAAACTCCAATGAAACCGTAATGGAACCGAAAAAAAAAAAAAAACACACACAAAAAGAACACAAATGAAACCCAAAATGGAACCGAAAAGGAACCCGAATCGAACCGAAAAGGAACCCAAATGGAACCGAAAAGAAACCCAACTGGAATCCAAACAAAACCGTGAGGGAATCGAAAATAAACACAACAAGAACCCAAATGAAACCCAAAATTGAACCGAAAAAAAATCCAAATTGAACCGAAAAGGTACGTGAATGGAACCGAAAAGAAACCCAACTAGAAATAAAACCGTGATGAAACTGAAAAAAAACTTGAATGGAACTCAAATGAAACTGTGATGGAACGAAAGCACAAAAGGAACCAGCAAGGAACTGAAACGAAACTCAAATAAAACCGAATAGAAACTCGAATAAAAACCTTAATGAATCCGAAAAGAACCTCAAATGAAATTCCAATGAAACCGTAATGGAACTTATAAAAAAAAAACACAAAAATGAACACAAATGAAACCCAAAATGGAACCAATAGGAACAATAATGGAACCGAAAAGGAACACAAATGGAACCGAAAAGAAACCCAACTGGAACCCAAATAAAACCGTGATGGAACCGAAAAGAAACTCGAATGGAATCCAAATGAAACTGTGATGAAACGAAAGCACAAAAGGAACCAGCAAAGAACTGAAAAGAAACTCAAATAAAACCGAAAAGAATCTCGAATGAAACCCTAATGAAACCGAAAAGACACTCAAATGAAACTCTAATAAAACCGCATGTGGAACCAAAAAGAAATCCGAATGAAATCGTGATGGCACCGAAAAGGAACTCAAATGAAACCCTAATGGAACCTCATATGAAACCAAAAAGAAACCGTGATGGAACCGAAAAGAAACTCAAATGGAACCCAAATGAAACTGTGATGGAACGAAAGCGCAAAAAGAACCCGCAAGGAAACAAAAAGAAACCCAAATGAAATTGTGATGGAAACGAAAAAAACCCGAATGGAACTCAATTGTAATCGTTATGGAAAGGCAAAGGGAAGCCGAATGAAACCGTGATGCAAACGAAAAGAAACACAAATGGAACCCAGTGAAACTCGAATAGAACTCAAACGTTATCGAAAAGGAACAATAATAAAATATAAATTAAACCCTCATTGCAAGGAAAAAAAATTACTTTATGTTCGATTTGGCTCACATCGCTGAGCGATGTGAGATAAAAAAAATTCATTACGATATCGCTGGCCGATGTGGTTAAATTAGTTGGCGATGCACTTCACATCAGTCAGTTATGGGTCTTAAATTGAGAGCTCCCACATCACTCAGTGATTTCTTTTACATCGATGAGCAATGCGACGACACCACTCAAAAATGCGCTGTAAATCAGATCACGATGTTGGAGATATCACACAATCCATAACGTGCTATTGGATGTAACTTTAAACATCAAATGACGTACACAGTTAGTATTAAATATTGGAAAATACGTTTTTATGGCAGTAGGTCAATTCCTCGCAATCTTTTCCTCGTAAATCAATTCCTCGTACACAATTCGTCGTATTGTTTTTTCCTCGTATGGATCAATTCCTCGTATAAATTTTCCTCGTAAAGGTCAATTTTTCTCACAACCACGTAATGAATACTTGTCATGCGGTCCTTACAAAAATTATACAACATGTCAACATTCGTTATTTGATTATCAAAAGGTCTTCGTAAACTTTCTTCCGCTGCTTCGCGCTTTATTGTCTCGCATATTCCATTGCAAGGATATTTTCCGTGAGTCGTCGCAAAAAAAGACTAAGTCGCATCGATATCATACAATTTCTTGCGTTCACAAAGTCGTAACATGTTTTGACAATTTTTATATTGTCAACCATCACTCATTTAGTGAATTCTTTTCACATTTGGGAATTGTTCCTTAATATAAAAAACAATATTTTCTTGAAAAACGTGTACTATTCTACATCATCTTTCAAATCATCAGACAAAAAACATAGACTTTGATGTTCCAAATTGCCAGCTCTTTTGAAATAAATCATGACTGGGTGAAGCGTACATGAATTTTTTGTCCAATAATAAGCTTGAGCTTGATCTTGTAAGATACAGTTGTAATATTCACTAAAATCTAGCAATACTATACACGCGTCGTTATACAACGAATATTTCATTCGTTTCGAATGTTTAAATTGCTCTTTTGTGATAAAACTGTGTGGAATGAGTTTCTTGAATGAATCTGCTACAAGTTCAAGGTATTCAGATTTCGGTAAGTTACGTGATATAAGTTCGCATCTAATGCCGCTGTTAACCCACTGCTTAAAATTTATAGTCTCATCATCGTCCATTTTTTCGGTAAAAAAAATAGAGTTCAATAATTCGATTGCTTCATCGCTTTTTATTAGACAATGAGAGCTTTCAAGTGACATGCATCTTTCGTTTGAGGAACTGCATAAAAGTTGATCAATGATACCATCGAGATTAATACTTTTGGAAGGGACATGAACTTGCAGTTCAGCATTCTGGTGTATAGTACACACGCAAACTGAGTGAATTCCCAGAATACCCGCTAGAACGCACCACTTTAGCCTTAGCGAACAGAATGTTGAGAAACCAACTTGACAGTCAGGGTTCGAAATTCTGAACAGTGCGTACAGTTCACGCAGTGTTAGTAACAAAAGTTATGTTGATTTTTTCCTATACTGACGTAATCTTTTTTCCCGGCAGCACTTTTAAGGGGGGACACCACCTTGCAACTTTCAAAAAATCGATTTTTTTTTTTGCATTTTTGCATTCCTTTGGGTCTTTAGAATGTTGTACTAAAACGATTTTTCGGTACATAACTTCGTTACAAAGATACATCAAGAAATGCGATATCGCTTTCGAGCAGGTAGAAAGGCCGTTCTGCCGGATTATGAAAGGGGACATTGTTTCATTGTTCCGATCTGTTCTATTCACTACAATTGAATATTTTGTGTAGGTATTATATTTACCGACTATTTTGAATAAATCCTACATCTTTTGCACACCAGATGGCGCTGCTGGCAGTTAATCAGCTGTTTTGCCGTCTAAGTTGTTTTGTCACACAATTTTATCAGTTTTCTGTATAAAAATGGGTCCGAAAAAAACGTACGTAGACGTGAAAGGCAAAAAAAAAGTGAAACAACAACAAACAAGCATGAAACGGAAACGTCGGCCGTTAAATCGGCATGAGATGGAGGGAGAAACTGAGAGCACGGCAAAAAAGTTCTTCGGCAAAAAAGCTTAAAGCGTCGAATAATATTGACATTAACTTGGACGCTTCGTTCGGATATCGAATAATAAACTTTATTAGTGTCTTCTCGGCCATTTCTGCGGTTGTAAAATGTAAAAAATGCGACGGTGATATAAAGTTTAGTGAATCAAGTTGCCGCGGTTTAGGATTTAGACTTGTGATTAGCTGTACGTCTTGTGAAACAACATTTGTAAATTCGAGTCCTTTGATTAATAACAAGGCTTATGAAATAAATCGCAGGATCACTTTTGTGTTCAAATTATTGGGACTGGGCTACGCTGCACTTGAGAAGTTCTGTGGTTTCATGGAGCTACCGACGACATTCGCTCAGTCTATGTATCAGAAAATAAGTACCAATGTATTTGAAGCAGCAGAAACCATTGGCAAACATTCAATGAGAAATGCAGCTAAAGAAGAAGTAAATCTGAGTGACGGGAACACGGACTTAACAGTTTCAGGAGACGGGACGTGGCAGAAACGTGGATTTTCTTCCCTTTTCGGCGTTGCCAGCTTGATTGGATATAAATGTGGTAAGGTGCTCGACATTTTAGTAAAATCATCTTACTGCAAAGAATGCGAATCGTGGAAGAATTATTCCGAAACTCCTGAATATCAAACGTGGAAAGAAAATCAGAATCATTGCAATAGTAATCACGAAGGGTCTGCCGGAAAGATGGAGGTTGACGCGATGAAAGAAATGTTCCAGCGCTCTGAGGAAACGCACTCCGTTCGGTATGTCAATTATGTTGGTGATGGTGACAGCAAAACTTACAAGGCAATAGTTGAGAGCAAACCGTATGGAGACACAGATATTATAAAAAAAGATTGCATTGGTCACGTGCAAAAGCGTATAGGTAGTCGGCTGCGAAACGTTAAAAAACAGAACAAAGGGCTTGGAGGACGAGGAAAACGGACAGATAAGCTGATCAACGAATTGACTATTTATTACGGTCTGGCTATTCGACGTAATTCTGACAGCAAAGAAAAGATGAAGAAGGCAGTATGGGCAACATTTCTCCACAAGATTTCGACCGACAAACATCCGCAGCATAAATGGTGTGACAGCGCTTGGTGCTCCTATCTGAAAGCGCAAGAATCGAACACATTAAAAGATTATGTTCACCCTGCACCTTTGCCAAAAATTGTTCAGGATGCGATCCGGCCAGTTTATGAGGACCTTTCCAATGAAAACTTGTTGCAACGGTGCAAGGGCGGCTTTACGCAAAATAGCAACGAAAGTTTGAATTCGCTAATCTGGTCTATTGCTCCAAAAACCAAGTTTTGCGGAAAACATACCGTCGATTTCGCTAGTTACACTGCTGCTAGTTTGTTCAATGATGGATATGCAAGTGTGGTGTTAATGATGCAGCTGATGGGATTGACAATTGGACCTCAAAGCCAGTCCTTGTACGTGAAATTGGACGAAAAACGTATTTCGAAGGTGGAGGTCAAAACGTTCGAGAGCAGCAAGATAGCGCGACAAATGCTTTTGGCTGCAAATAAACAGGCCGAGGCTAGTTTTTTGGAGTTAGAAGGAGAGCTGTATGGTGCTGGAATAGCTGACTGAAGGTTAAACATCATTTATTTTATTTTATCATACTGTAAACTGAACTTGAAACTTTAAACGCGTTTTTCTCGATATATTATTTTTTTACCTGGCCGCCAGTAAATCTCGGGATCTACTCAACCGATTTCGTTCTTTTTTCGTATTCTTTATATAAAAATGTATTCCCTATCATGTAGCGTAGCCGTTTTTTGATATTTAATTTTTTCGATTTTTTAAGAGCATTTGAATTGACGATTTTTTGCACAAAAAACAAAACTTTTTTTCAAATAGCCGCCATTTGGGTATTTTTTGGAATTTCAAAAAACCGCTACGCTACATTGTAGATAATTTCATATAGATTCGAGTTTTTCAGGTCCCATCTTCCTGTCATGTTTCAGGGCTTCCCGGTGCTGGCGGCCAGCGAGGTCCATTCTTCCGGAGGCGACTCGCGCGGACAGCTGTCACGGGCGCAAAAACAAATATTTTTGCGAATAAAAATTCTGAAATACAGTTCAACAGTAGTTGAATAATATGCAAAAAACCCCGAAGTCATTGCTTTATTCCTTATATAAAAAAAAAAAAAATCATAAAAATAGCTTATTTTTTTACGTTACAAGGTGGTGTCCCCCCTCAAATTACCGCTAGTCTCATTGCAATAAAAATCGATCACGTTCTTTTCGACATCGTCAGATAAGGCTTGTTTCCGGTTTCTTTATTCGGACTTGCGAAAACTCCTTTTTCTTCTAACAATTTTCGCGCAGAATCCGCGGTCGCTCTCGTTATCCCTAAATATTCTTGAATAGATTTAGATACCAAATTCGGAACTATTGTTAAAAGTTGCATTTTAGACGCGAGATCACATGACTTAATAGCAACTTTGATTCAATCTAAAATCAAATCAAAGTTTCGCGCCTTTTCAATATCTTGATCGGTGATGCGCTCGTAACTATCTACATTGTAAGCTACTTTCATTTTTTTTCTTAACGTTACAGTCACTTCATCGAGTTTCCTTTTCAAATACAATTGTTTTGCACCTTTATGTCTGCCTTGTAAATGGACTGGGGGTAGTTTTAAACATTCGAAGACATTTCTAATATTTTGTTTGTAAATCTGCGAGTCATCACTAGAAAAATTAGAAACTTGCGTCTCGGTATCCTGCGACGTTACAGTACAAGAGTCACTGAACGTTTGAGAAATAGTGCCTTTGTCAACTTTAGAAGATTTACCCTGTGATTCTGAAATTGATGGTTCGTTGTCATGTTCACTCAGCTTGGACTGTGCAGTTTTACGACTGTTAGAGCAATATTTCTTGCCAGGAATCACACTTAAATTTAATTTTTTTTTATTTCCAAAGCAACTGGTAACGAAATAACGCGATGGACAGCTTCGACTTTTTTTTGTGGACTGAAAATGGATTGCAACAGAATGTTTGAAGTGACTCAAAGTTGGACACGAATTTTTTCAAATGTAAATTGCAAATGTGTCGGTCGATATTTATTTAAATTAATCCTAAAAAAAAATCACACTGATGACAATTTAGAAAATTGAAGCTTAGTATAAATATTTGTAAAATATTTAACCTGTTCTAAGTTCCAACAACTGCATATCTTCCTTAGATAACTCATTTATTCGAACTAAATTGCCTGCTGCACATGAAATATTGAGAGCCACTCCAATTTGACATCTCATTTCTTCTAAAACAAAATTACAAAAATGAATTCAGAAAACCGACAACAATTGTCAACAATGAGTTGTGACAATTGTCGACTATCCTGTTCGATCCATTTTAAGTGATCGAAATATAAGTTTACGAACTAATTGTTGATGCAAAAAAATCCTTTCTTTTCGATAAAAATGTTGATCAGTTTTCTAAAAAGAAACGATTAGTATTCGACTCCACACGTCTTATTTAGAATGTGTATAATCAGAAGATCCACCTTGTATCTAACTTCATGCGTGAACTGATGAATGAATTTGGCAACGTTTGCATGACTGCGAGTGACATCTAACGAAGTGAATATGTACTGTACACCGGAAAAAAATTTTGAAAATTTCTTATTTTTAATGCTATAAATAATTTTCACGTGTGAAAAAAATCATTTTATATATTTTAATATCACAATCATGTAAAAAATTTTTACTGATTGATAACAAATTTGAAATAAAGTAATTATACTACATTGTAGTCATTGATGACTGAATGGTAATATAAAATAATGGTTTTAAAAAACTAAAAATGATTTTTGCACTATTTTTGTAATGACAGTGCTAATACCCAAAAATGGTTTTTTGGTGCGATAGGTAGTAGATACTCAGCTGAGTAATTTAAGCTGTGAAAATTGAATTTTCACTCATAAACTCCTGAAATATAGTAAATCAAAAAAAATTCGAATTTTTTAAAAAAAAGTGCATTTTGACAAAAACAGTCAATTTTTGTTCGATTTTGACCAATTTTTTGAATTCTGCGGACAATTTCCGTTAAGAAAACATATCGTATCATTTTTTTACTTCAATGGAATTGTTAATTTGGAGGCAAAATCGTTTCGACAATGGATAAATCGTAAAAACCCATCATTTTTAAAATAATTCGCTACAAACTGTTGGTAAATTATTTTACTTGTTATGTTGCTATTTTTCACTTTATTATTGTCCAAGGATTCTAGAAAAAATATTAATTTTGATTTTGAAAATCCTTGTGTGGGTCATTATGTCGAGTTGGTATGGAATTAACCATAAATAAAAACACGTGGACAATGATAATTGAAATAGGATGTGTTCAGCACCAGCAACTTTTGAGTAAAGGAATCTTGAGTTTGGGATAGCAAAGATGTAAAATTTTTGACATCGTAAATATAAGAAGATGGTTTAATTCTTGAACATATGGACACAACCATTGAACGTGTAAGAAAGAAAAAGTATGCAAGCACTGTACCCAACAACATGACTCTCAAGGTTGTATAAAAGTCAAAAATTGTATAAATTGTGTAAAACAAAATAAGAAATTCAATTTGAAAATAAACGACAACTATGAAGCAACTGACCGGAATTGTCCGTATTATTTAAGATTAATTAAAAAATATGACAACGTTGAGTAGCAATCACCGCGGCATAAAATTGAAAATAATATATATTTTAAATGTGTAAATATTCAAAGAACATTAGTATCCTGGCGTTAGCGGAATCAAGAATAACCAAAAATATTACTGACGATGAATTGAAAATTAAAGATTTTGACTTTTTAAGATGTGACACTGTAACATTCTAAAAATATTACTCCATGAATTTGAATTTAAAGGAGCTTTATGGGTCATAGGTATTCCTATTTTATCGACTTTCGATAAAATATTAAATCTATTAATTGAATACAAATATTTCTTTTTATTAATTAATGATTGCAAGAAGTTAAAGATTTTGATAAAAGTGAAATTGAAATTGTTCTTATTTTCTTTAAGTTATTAGTATGTACATTTTGTTTAAATCTTTTATTTCAAAGTAATTAATTGAAAATTCTTGTATATAAAAATCAGAAAAGAATGTTAAATTTAAGAATTGATCGAAAATGAAGATTCAAGAATAAATAAGGAATCAAAGTTAGTGATTTCGGAATCAATTAAATAGATAGAGTAGATAACACCGATAGACCTTTTCACATGTAAGTATAGGTGCGCGACAATGAGATGTATAAGGTGAATGCGTGAAACCAAGACAATCGAAAATCAATTAGTGAATCGATATTAGAATACCTTCTCAAATCTTATGTTCACCTAATACATCGATTCCTTTAAAGTTTCAGTTATTATGCAATAAATTGTTATGTAATAGTGAAACAGTGATTCTCATGCTAGCAATAGCATGAATAAACACTGTTACAAATTTAAATTGAATTTTGTCTTTAATTTAATTTTGTTATTAATCAAATTAATTGAATTAGTTAATTGAATTACTGAGATTGGTTGTAATTTACATTTTGTTTTTAATTTTACAGATAAATTTTGAAATGAAAATTAAAGTAATAATTAAGTTGAAATTGTTAATTGTTTGGTGAATTAATTGAGTTTATTATTTTTGATGGATTGAATAGTTCAGTTATTTTATTTGGATTATCCACATTTATAAATTTGAATTGGTTTACAAATAAACAATTTATAATAAGTTAACTTGATTCAATACGAGTTAACAAAAGAGAAACTTTCTAGAATTAATAAAATCGTTAAACGTTTTACCTACGTTTAAGTAAAATTAATATAATTAATTATTCGCATGATAAATAATTATAAATTTAGTAATTGCCAGTTCAATTTGTAGGTAGTATGAGGATCTGGTGGAATTTAAACAAATTAAAAGTTTATTTGATAATTAATTTTCCTTTTTCATAAATTTAGAACATTCTAGAACAAAGAAAATATTAAAACGTTTTCCATACGTTTAAGTAAAACTGTTATAAAAAGTTTTCTATGTTATAAATTTTCATGAGTGTTACAAATTTTTGTTTAAATGATTATAAGTTTAAAATGTCATGAGGGATTTTATTTAAATTAATTATTTTCTTGAGATATTTCTTAATTAATTGATTTCGAATGTTCTGGAAAGAATATTTAATAGTTCTTTTGTTAATTTTCATCCGGAGGATCATTAAACACAATTTGAAGTTAAGTAGGACTTTAGATTATAAAATTCTTTATAATTTGAAATACTCAGTCAATTCGATTATTATGAATTAAATGCATAAATTTAGAATTTTCATAAATTTAGAAGTTTCCGGAAAAAGTTTCACATTTCAAAAAGGTGGGGTTTTTTACCAATAAATAGACTGCCGAGAGGTAAGTCAATTCAGTCTGAAAAATTTAGTTATTAAAATCAAGTCGAGTTATAGAAGAGCGTTTCGAACGTACGCTGCAAAGCTACGCCGGAATTCTAAGTATCGCGCGTCGAGAGTCGAGCGGTGTGCGAATCAGTGCTATTCAGGCTGCAGTCATCCAGGGGCCATCATCAGTTCTTGAAGGAGAATACAGCCAGGTAAGCCGAAAATCATTCTAAAGGGGATCAAGTCGAACTAGTGCTGGACTCAACAATAAGTCGCCCAACTAATCGACACTACGTCTGAAAAGACCCTTGTCCTTAGTGGCGCTAGTTGATCCAGTTAACACCAACCTTAGCAAGTCCCCAAATAAGTCGCCCAACTCATTGACATTGAGTCTGAGTGGGCCCTTGTCATTTGTGCTTGCGGCGCAAGGGGGAATTGATGAGTCTGAATAGATAGTCAACCAGTTGAGTGATTCCCGACAGAAGATTGACGGCTGCGTGACTCACGCTTTTCTTGAGAAAGAAAAACTGAGTCGACTGTGTCTCCTGAGGGAGCGGTGCGGTTCAGGACTGCAGACAAAGCCATTAACGAGACTAACATCGAATCTTTTATTCAGAAGCAACTCAGAGTGAGAACAGCGGAACAGTCAGGTACCAACTTACGACGCGGTCTGTAAAGATCCCGTAAGTTCATTGATTTATTTTATTTCTCTTTTTTATAAATATTCCTGCCCAATCAAAAAATCGCCTGCCACAGTATTTTTGATAGAATTATTATTAATTATATTATTATAAAAAAAAAAGAATTCAACCTTTTATTAAAAGTCCTGTGATGAAGATAGTCTCATAAGATCATTCATTTGATCTCAGACGATCTGAGGACAACTTAAATAACATTAAATTCAATTTAATTAAATTCATTAAATTCATTTCAATATTTTGAGAACTCACACTTATCAAATACCTGACAAGTACAGAATACTCAATTTCCATAAAACCACTATTTAATATTAATAATATTTTTTTTTTTTTGAATAGAAAAGAAACGCGAACGTTTCAACAACCTAAACGGTCTCACGGGAGGTGTGACCGTTTACATTATACAAATTTTAAAATATAAAAAGTTATTCACAAGTAAATTGGATGGCAACTATTGGTGCGTGGGTATCAGTGTTCGTGATGTGACTTATAGAGGTAATATATTATTTCTTTATCATTCACCCAGTTCCTCAGATGCAATTTTCTTGCAATTTCTCGAGGAAACAGTCGACCAACTATTAAAAAAGGATGATCATGTGGTGATTGGAGATTTTAAAATGAATATGTTGGATCCCCAATACTACGAGAACAGACTAGAAAATTTATGTCCCACACGGGGAATGGCAAAAAGAATAAATGAACCGCCTAAAACAACAGCAAATAGTCGAACAGATCACATTTTACAATCACAGTTTCAGTCCCCACATCAAACTTTGGCAAACAATTAAGAATTGTTGTAATGTTTTATTGATGATTTTAAACATGATTAACGGGGACATAGCACTTGTATTGTGCAATAGAGTAGAGTATGTAGGGAATACGACAGGGAGAGCAACCCGTCAAAACAATCATACTGCTCTGCCGTGGAAACGCACGCTCTCGGCTCAAAAGAGCCTATTTTATAATGGTTTTAAATTGTTTAGCGAAGTCCCCGAGGAATTGAAAAGCGCGATGAATATAAATATAGTTAGGAGACGACTAAGTGAATATTTTGATCAAAGGACAACGTAAGGCATGTAGTGTATTGATGTTTATTTTAAATGTTGTATTTATGTTAATGTTTGTGATAAACATTAATTTATTATGTATTGTCTTAATAGTTATTTTCTTGTATAAATAATTATTGGTCTGCCTGATATTTATAATTTAATTACTACTAATTTATTGTGAATTACTGTGATCTATTATTATATTTATATTATTTTATTACATTCATTTATATTTTTATGGCAATTTATTTTTTTTGTAATATACATGAGTAGTTAACGCTTGCACACGAGGCAATAAATACTGTAATGGCTACTTGCCAAAATTGTACTAAACTAGCTGAAAAAGCTAAATAAACGCAGATATCTATCTATCTATCTCTCAACCAAGAAGGTTTATTGTGACTGACAAATTTTAGATACATTATTGATATGCTGACTAAGGCTAGAGAGGCATTGGCGTTGTTTCTGGCTTGGTTGGAAGATCCTGAGGCGGCAGAGCTGTGAGCAAGTGCAAGTTAACACATTTTCTTAGATCTTTTGATCGGAGAACAAGTCAATGAGGATATCCTCAAACAGTTCTTAGCGCCCTTCCTGTATTGAAGTAGTTGCTGTCTTCAGAGAGAGTGTATCTTGAATAACTCTCTCTATCCAGCGGAAACGCTATTTAACTCCTTTGGTTGTGTGGATATATCATATAACTCAACAAGTGTCCGTCAGGTGTCAGCGGCGTGACAAATACACTATTGGTGTGAGCAGGACGGTTCATTACTGAAAAAATCGCTTTCGCCTGTTGATACGAAGTTCTAGCTCGTGAGGAGTTTGTAACATGGCGTTTTGCCATGTTCCAAATGTTATTTGAAAAATTTAATTTTGTATTTTAGTGTTGGGTTGCCAAAAGAATCAACCGCTCGATCACCATTTTTGGTTTATTTCATTTTACCTTTTTAATTGTTTTGTTC
>JABFOV010005186.1:0-12509 GCA_022817685.1 Aradophagus sp. ZL-2020
AAAGCGAATTACAGTATGAGAAGTGTTGTCTCTTGTATTTTTCGTTCCAAAAAACCCGTGTGGTAAATGGAAATATAAAAGTTGATCACATTAAAGAAATCGTGCTATCAGAAGATCTAAATGTTACAGCATACATTTGTGGCAATGTCATCAACATATCTAAGTACGGTTTTAGTTCAAACATTGATGGTGTTGATGCATTACAAAATATAATCAGGACGTTTCACAAGCTCCAAATCTGCACAGGTGTGCTCTTATTTTCATCGGTTGAATCAAAAGTACAATACACTGATAGCACTGGAAGGAAGCGCTACATAAAATGTCCTTTGCTGACAGATAATAATACCACATGTCAGTATTGCTCGTCGTTGAAACAATCTTTGAGAACGAAAAAAGCTCGGGGTAAAAAATTAAAAAGAAAAGAATATGTTAAACGCAAATTACAAAATATGGAAAGGGCCAATGCGAATTTGAAAAAAAGAAATATACAATATAAAAGTGAGTTACACAAAGCCCAAAAGAAGTTAAGTAATGTTTTAGATAAAGATTTAGATGATAAGTTCACTAACAGAAATGTGCCAAAAAACCAACAGTTAGCTATTAGGAAAATAATTTCTGCTGCTAACCGTAAGATTAAAGGCCGACGATATAATGAGGAATGGATTTTATTATGTCTATTATTTCATATGATTGATGATACATTTAAAAACATTGTAATTGTGTAGTTAATTCTACTCCAATGAAAACTATTGTTACATTGAAAAATAATTGAGGTTTGACAACATAATTATCATCGAAAGTACCTTATTTATATTACAATATTTCTTATGCAACGTTGCTATGGTCATCATAGGTATAGTTTTAATATTTCATTAGTATCACGCACTCTTACTTAAAGCAAACTAAGTTGACTTGAATCAAACCATAAGTTGATATTCGTTCAATCCAACTATGGGTTTCCGCTTGTGAACTCATAAATCATCGTTTACTTAAACCAAAAAGTGCGTGAGTTACCTGAACCGTTTTAATGTTCGAACCAAGTGAAAACAGGCAACAATCTTGCTTCAAGTGAAATATTTTTAAAAGTGCGCGATTAAAGGACATTTTTATATGTAACTATTCTTCTCATTATTTCTTTATATAAAATATTAGAATAAATTTTGCTTCATGTATAGATATATGTAGAATATTCATTTTACAGATATTTATCTGAAATTAATGCTGTCACTGGGTTCGATCCCCAGTTTATGGAAATTTCTAAGAAATTTATGACCCCAAAAAGTGATATCCAAAAGCACGGTTTGCTGATCATCGATGAAATGTCAACGAGAGAGTCTGTGAAAGTTAAATCAACTAATTTCACTTATACTGGATTGGTTGACTTTGGAGATACAAAGACCAATACTTTACAGGAAAAAGCAAACCATGGTCTAGTTTTTATATTCCAACCTCTGTATGATTCGTACAGTCAACCGTTTGCTGTTTTCACTTCACGAGGACCAACCAACGGATCTATGTTATCTAAACTCATAATTAAAGCTTTGATATTGTTAAATGATGAAGGAGCTAATGTTCATGGTATTGTTACTGATAAGGCTTCTACGAATCGTTCTTTTTGGACAATGATGGGAGTGTCTGGAAATAAAAATAATTTAAAAAATTATTTTCATCATCCCATAGTTGAAGAAAAGAAAATTTATGTTTTTTCAGACACACCACATTTGATGAAAACTATTCGTAACCGAGTGGAAAAGCAGCCGTTGCAGGTATGTGAACGCATTATTCTTACTATACTTACTATACTTACTATACTTACTTACTTGGTATACTATATATCGATGCCCCAGATGAAAACTAGGCTATTTCAAAATTTGATTGAAGACGAGGCTGTCTCAAAATGTGTCAAGTTAATTTTCATTTAAAATTCGAGATAGTCTAGTTTTTGTCTGGGGCGTCGACGTAACCGTCGTCTCATTTTATATATACGAGAAGGGAATATTTCAAATGTTACAATTGGTCGACACTCACACAACTAGAAAAATGTCATAAGAACAATTTTTTTTTAGATTTGTTAAAAAACGATGTTAATGCCGTTTTAATTTTTCCGAAAAAGTTAAAAAATGTCTAAAAGTATAAAATATAAATCATAAATTCGAAACGTGTTGGAATGCGTAATAATATTTTTCTCTACATTTTCTTTCATTACAATGTTATGTCCATAAAAAAGATGGAAACATAGGAAGCAGAAATTAAGTGGGAATATTTCAAGGCTTTGCACAAAGTGGATAAGGAAAGATTGCGTACACCAGGTGTAAAATCACTTTTTGCGCTGTAGGGAACAAAAAGCGATTTCTTGTCTGATATATTTGGATATAATTGGTATCCTTTTTATCCCTTGTGTCAAAATTTAAACTTTATGTTCAAAAAGTTAATGGAAGTTTTTTTTTAGATTTTTATTAAGTCAGTGCACGATGCCCTTATGTTTTACAAGTCTACAGTTCCTGATTTGAAGAACTGTGAAGCTACTGCTGCTTTTTGCCTATGGCTGAATAATTTATTCGATGCTTTGAACAGAAATGGCATTCAAAAAGCAGTTACGCTGGACAGCGACGATTTTCAGGTACCATTTTAGCGGTAATTTATATCGCTTATCATTTTTATCTGATAGTCAAGATTTTTTTATAACTACAGATATTACAAGATGCACTGTTAAAATTGGATGCGTGGGAAGAAAAGGTGGAGAAAGGAATATTAAAATGTGATTCCTTTTTAACGACACAGACAGCTCATGGTCTTCGCGTAACATTGCAATCAAAAATTGACATAATTCAACACTTAATGAAGGATTGTAATGCACCTTATGTACTTACAGGTCGTATCAATCAGGATTGTATTGAAGTAAGCTTCCCAATAAAAAATATGCGACTCGTTGTCTACTTGACAACGATTCAAACCCAATTTCTGAGTCGTTGACGAGTCGTGAGCGACTCGAAACCAATTTCTGAGTCGTATTTTTGGCTGGGTTTCTTGTATTATTTTTATACTTGAAATATATATTATTAGTTGACCGATTATATATACCGTAAAAAATAAGTTCAAATCTCATATCGATAAATTTTACATAAAAATTCAAAAAATATAGAATTGAATTTTTTGCATCTACTATTCGATGTTTAGTTTATATTATTGATTATTGAATTAAAAAATATAAAAACATTTTCTTAAATTACTTATTACGTACATGTATATAATTAATATATTTCAATAAGCACATGATATACAAAAAAAATTAAAGTCATTGTTATTTCATCGAGAAACTTTTTCTCATGTACATTTGACAACCATTGCACTGGCATATTTAGGACTTTAAATTTCACTGTTTTGACAAAGTATTTATTCATATAACGTAAAATGAATAAACAAATAATAATAATTACTGTAAAATCAAACATGATAGTGTAATGAACATGTCAAAATAATGGACGATAATATATATTTTTATTATTTCTTTTTATAATAATATTAAATGTAATGCATTACTAATTTTGAACAATCGTTTATTAACATTTAAATTCCTTTTTTAGAGTCTAAACATTGAACCATCTATGTTCATTGAAACAAATCGTTTCTTTACAACGTGCGAAGAGCCCCATTATGACGAGTCACCTAAAACAACTATTTCTTTACCATTTAACAAATATGTATATTTAATGAAAATCAAGTAATTTACTGTTGATATTTTGATAAAGCAATTGCTTAATTTACAGATATATAATTTAGCAGTGCCCTTGGTGATGTTGCGGTTCATTTATTTACAGTTAATAAGAAAAACAAAATTTTAAATCTACATGTTAACTATTTAGTGTTTCATGAGATTACTTTACACACAGAAACGTGAAAATATAATTTTATTTCTTCGACAACAGAGACAATTATGGTGATTCTTTAAGCCTTTATAATCAGTTTATTTGTTTGTTAATATCTTTCAATTCAATAATTTTAAAAAATAAACAAAACTTCTTGATTCTATCAGTTTCTTTTCGTGTGTGTATGTGTGTTATAACATTAGTAATTTTATTTTACTAAAGGAGTGCCTACATGTTTGTCAGTTGAGAGTCATTTAAAAAATTACCTCAACTTCGTTCGAGTACATGAAGCATTTAATAAGTTTTCTTTACTTTACATGAATTCACGATTTATTTTGCAGATATATAACTGATAAGTTTTACGTAACAGCGTCAACCATAAATTAGTATTTATAATTTTTACTTCACTTATACCAATTCTTTATTTTGTTAATGAATAAAACTATATTTTCTATGTATCAATTTTTTCTCAATTTTAGTTCATTCCTAGAAATGTTAACTCTTTAACGGCCCGAATCTATCCCCATTTCTTTAAGATTGCATCTGTTGGCATTAACCCCACTTAGCGGCTCTCGTGGCGATCCATGGCGTTGGACCATTAAAGTGTTAATGTATCAATGTATCTACAGATGTACCCTCTATATGAAAAATAAATAATAAGATATTTGTACATGTAGTACAACGCCATCTATTAAAAGTGTTTATTTTCGTTATCAAAAAAGTCGGCATTTTCAACGCGTGATTTTACGTGAGAAACATAGGCATGATTAAGAGGAATCACAAGCTTCCATTTAAATTACATTGGTATCTTCTGAAATCCTATCTAAAGGGTTAAAGAAGTAATCCCATTGTATTATTGAAAGTATATATCAGGATGTCCACTAATTTTAAATTTGTCATTTTTTCGAGGTCTCTGTTTAAAATCGGATGTAGTTTGAAAAGACAGTAATTCTGTGAATTTTTTCTGAATTTTTTAATAGAAATTAAGAGGTTCTTTTGAGAAATTAAATTTTAAAATGTTTTTTTAAATGGGATTTTGATGTTTTTTTAAACTTTTAAGCGTAGTTGCTAATGTTTGAATATAAAAAAGTTGAAAATATATGGGTTTTGAAGGTAGTTGATTTCAAATATCATACACTGAGAAAAAAATTAACGGAATTCCGCAATTTCAGCTGAATTTTCAGTTAAAATTGTCACTACTGAAATTTTCAGTTGAAACAACTGAATATCAGTGCTTTGTTTTAAACGAAGATTTGGTAAATCCAACTGAAAATTCAGTAAATTTAACTGAAAATTCAGGAGATCTAACTGAAAATTCAGTAAATCCAACTGAATAAGGTTACAACTGAAATTTTCGGTAGTTTCAACTGAACAGATTTTTCTCTGTGTATCAAATTCAAAATTCGCAACTTTCAAGATCCATATGTTTTGAAATTTTTTATACTGACATCCTAGTGAGTATACTTCAAAATTTTTAAGCAACAATAGTCAACAGAAGTATAATATAGAATTATTTAAAAGAATTATTAAAAGAATTAATTAAATTAGAATTTTTTTTTACCAATAAATGTATCCCAAAATTGAAAAATTAGTATATATTTTGTTTGGAAAAAATTTTATTTTAATAATATTGAATGTAAAAATGCAAATTGAGTAATGAAGCTCAAAAGATTGTAATAGTTTTCTTTATTTTCAATTGCATAGTTTATATCTATAAATAACATAATTATTGATGATTGGAAAAATTTGAATAACACAATTTTAAAAAAGAAATCGCTTTATATGAACAAAATGCTATATCGGATAACAGGTACTATAATTATTATTGTATGTGTATATTTGGTAACATAAATAAATGTAAGAGTTTCTCAGGCAAATAGCACCAATTACAAGCGGAGATTCACATTTACTCTATTCACCAATTCCAAACTAGGCTTGCTTAAACCTCGATAGTACTATCGATAGTATTTGATAGTTTCAACTATCGTAAACTATCGATAGTTAAAATATACATCGAGTATTGTTTTCGATAGTTTTAACTTATTAACAATAACTTTTTTGAAAACTTTTTACTATTATATTTGATTAAAAAAATGTGCGATTTGTTTTACGACATGTTCTCGGATAAGACTTTCTTGTGAATAATGGAATGGAATAAACTCAGTAATTCTACACTGAGAAAACCATATTGTAACCACCATAACATATATTGCAACGCGCATAATTTCATATAGTAACCTGTTTACGATATCATATCGTAACTACCTTCAGCCAATGACGTTGCTCGATTGCTTTATTTCGACCATTAACCACGCTGGAAATTCTACAATCCATTTTGTGCGATATCGTTTTCTCGGTGTAATGAGGGATGTGCCAAATAAGTTTATCCGCCAGGTGGCGTGGTAGTTTGGAGACAAATTCATGCGCCAAACTCAAATTGTTCATACAGATTATAATGTCACAATTTGAAATGTCTAAATAGACATAAGATTTATTTTTGAGACAAACAGACGCTTGCACTAAACACATACGTATAGGTGACATTTACAACCTGTTTCAATAAACATAAATTAAATTTCACGCGAAAAATGTCCGCAGATCATGACTCCATCTAATGGATTTACTTTGCCAGGCGTTTTTCTTACTAGTTATATTGAAATCAGGCTGGTCAATCATAAATTAAGTAAACTAGTAATTTGTTAGCTTTATCTTTTTCATGAACATAATAATTTTGCTTACAAATTGATGTGTTTAAGAACATTTTATCTGTTTAATGTTTTGGAACATGAAAAGTAGTTAGACCAACATTTTAAATAGTTTATTTCAAGAAGTTTCTGTTTTCAACAAATAACAGAGTAAGTAATTTGTGAACTATTATTTTTATTCCTTAAAAGATATTAATTTCCAGAGGTTATTCAACAACACACTGAAAAATGATATTTATTATTATTCAATATAAAACAAAATTATTTAGGTTATTGAGCTATCTGTTGTTAACATTCATTCATAATTTTAAAAATACGTTTACAGTTGTACTTTTACAAAAAATGGGCAAAGAATTGGCTGTTTGGAAATGTTTTACAAAGCATGACATAAATAAAAATTATGCTAAATGTGTGTATTGCAAGCAGGGTTACAAAACAAGCGGAAATACATCTAATTTAAAAGAACACTTGAAAAGGAAGCATCCGCATGAATATCAGAAGCATTTTGAAGATAAAACTTTTGATGAGCATCCTGATGAACCACCAACTAAACGCAGGAATATAACTCTGCCGGATATAATGATTAGAATACAATTCTATGATAAAAACAGTGATGAAAAGAAGAAAATCGATCGATTATTCGTTAAATTTATTGTAAATAGTATGTTGCCATTCAACTCTCTTCAATATCAAGATTTTAAGAATTTTGTGGCTGTGCTAAACAAAAAATATTCAGTCCCCTCGAAAGATCTATTTAGAGAGACTTTTCTTCCTGCAGTTTACAAAGCAGTTCGTAGGAATTGCTTGCAATTTTAAGAAATGTGCAACACGCAGCGATTACTGCCGATATGTGGACTTCCGTGGCGACCCATTGTGTCATTACAAAGACCTTTACATTTCATTCATGCTGATCAATTAAAATCTGCACTTCTAGATACCGTAGAAATAGAAAGTCCACACACTGCGCAAAATATTGCAAAGGTGGATTATATATATCTGTATATATATTCTGGATTTTATTTCATATTAACTAATAACTTTAATAACGTACTTATAATTTCTAAAATTTCATTTTATGTATTTGATAAAATATATTTTTCAAAAAAATGTCGAGATCTTGAACAATTGGGACATTTGAGACAAAGTTGTGGCGATGACAACAGATAATTCCAGCAATGTTATAAAAGCTGTTTAATTTATTACAACTTCGACATTTGGGTTGCTTTGCGCACACCCTAAACCTAGTCGTCACGGATGGTTTAAACGTGAAAAAACTTAAGAATATATTAGATCGTGTAAAGAAAATTGTTACTTATTTTCTTTGTAGCATAAGCGCAAAAGAGAAGTTTGATCAAGCGCAAAAATTAATTATTGATGGAAAAATTCTACACCTCATTCAAGAATGTCCTACAAGGTGGAACCGCACCTACCACATGATTGAACGAGCTCTGGAAACGCGCGAAGCTTTGGGAACTGCACTTGTTATGAGCAGAAGACAATCAGATGATTTGCAAGCAGAAGAATAAGACATTTCAAATGATTTTCTGCTACTATTAAAACCGTTTTATAAAGCAACAACTGATATTTCTGGTGAAGAATATGTCACGATTTCGCGCATTATACCTCTAACTCACGGTATATTTATTGAGCTTAATACCGTTCAACCGAAATTACAAACTTCACTCGGTCGAGAAGTTTTTGTTGCTTTAAAGAGATCAGTAGAAATTCGTCTATTCTCGTATAAAAATCGAACAAATCCCCGTGCTTGCCACAATTTTCGATCCCAGATTTAAACAACTTGCATTTCGCACAGACGATCATTTGAAACATGCTAAATCTACTCTTACATGCTGTGACTTTGGAAGAACGTCTGAGAACGTCAAACGACAGTAATATTACTGCTGCTGAAAATATTGTTGAAAATAATACTCCACCTTCGCAACATTCTTCAAATGATCTACTCGCGTTTTTAGATACTCGTCGTAAATCTCAGGTTCAAGCAGCAAGGTTACCACAAGTGGATGCGAAAACTGCTATAGAGCAAAATTTACCGAAGCCAGTTATTGACCGATCCCAGGACATTTTTGTATACTGGAAAAATCTCATATTTGATGCATTAAAAAAAGTTGCCCATAAAATGTTAATTGCATCCAGGTCATCAGTCCCGTCTGAAAGAGCTTTCTCTGCCGCAGGTCAAATAATTTCTAATCAACGATCTAATTTAAAACCCGAGAAATACAATATGATAATAATCTTGCGCCAAAATAGTTGGCTCTTGTAGGAGTAAAACCCCCTGGACTTCGTCAGGGGGTTTTACCTTCTTAACCCGCTCCCTATTTTGTGCACTAGTTATAAAAATTATATATGAAACTCGGGCAGTAGTTGACGATTGCAACTCATGTGATTGCCGCTCTCGCTTCATTTGTGCAGCAAACTTCACACTTGTTGCGTAATCGCAAACCTTCCGCACTCGTAGTGTAATATACTATAACATAGAAGAGCCCAAATTGTACATCTGTTTACATAGAATTATATGATACTGAAGAATGAAATGTTTCGTTTCGTTTTAGAAACGTTTCATTAAAGTGATTTGAAATATGTTTACAATTATAAAAAAATGTATATTTGAAAACATTTGATAAAACATTTAATCCTCGTTCGTAATTGGTGCACGGTATTGTTTATGATAGAACCTATTTAAATATTGAAAGAATGACGTTTTAAAGTGATTCAAGATAATTATTCCATTAAAACACTGATTTTGTTTTAGTTTCAGTCAACATTTTGTTTTGTTTCAGTTTTTTTTTATTCACTTGTACTTTGTGTATGCGTGAATATGTTAATTCCTGTAATTTTAAATAAAGTGAAACCACTAGATAAACCTAGACCAGATAGAGTTCTACTTTTGATAGATGGACCTATCTATAGACGATTATCAGAAAGAAAACAGTATCAATTGACATTACTACTTAACTTGAGCGGCATTACTTTGTTTACGTTATACATAACAAGCTATACGTGTACATGCGTAGCATTCATTTATCACGCATGTATTAAATTTGAAATTGTACGGTACGTTTATAGAGAGAAAAATCAATCGATTTTCAATTAGAAATTAATCATTAAAATCAAAATTATTTAGTCAACTCTCGTTTCCTTAGAACTCGATAAAAATTAATTTAAGTTGCATTAAAAAAAAATTTTTAGATCAAGGGATTTTCCATTTATTTTCTACTGAATAACAGTTGTAAAGATCTACAGGAACTTTTCTTGTAAACTTTCATCTTAAAATCTGTTCATTATTCTCTTTTATATCAAATAATTTATTTATTTGCATATATAATATACATGGGCTCAGCGGCATATTATATATGTATATCCGTCACACGCGCATACACATTCAGCGCAAGTGGTTTAAGGGCCTGATATTGATACGCGCTTACACGCTGCGATGAACCTAATCGTAGACTATATAACTACCCACATCACTACCCCATCATCACCCCATATCACTACCCACAGATAATCTAGTGGGTTTGTATAGGAAAAAGCGATGAGTTTTTTGTGAATAAAAAGTAAAATCCATTTAAAAAAAAAACCACTTATTATAGCATGATAAAAATTAGCGAATTTGACTATTGTGTAAACATGAAAAAAGCTAAAACTCAAGGGAATCTATTTGAATCCAAGAAAAGGAATCACAAAAAATTTTGATGTAAGAAAAAAGTAAATTAAATAAACAAATTGAACTTGATATTTTAAGAGAATCAATTCTAAATTTTTAAAAGTTTTAAACTTCTAACATGACATAAAAGTCACGTCACAATTTTTATTAACGCGCGCATCAATCGATAACGAAAAAGTGTTAATTACTTTGTTTATATTGTTGAGTAATATAATATTTTTATTTAATTTTCATTAACTTTAATACATACCTAACAAATGCTTGATGCTAGATTTCAGATACGTCATATTATCACTAATAGTTTCACGGGTGATGCTAATTGTAATGAAAAGTCACTTGATGACAAATTAAATTCATGTATACGTTATCACGTTAAAACTATTGGGTAAAAAAAAAATTAAAAATATACGGTCAACAAAAAATAAAAAGTTGTATTATATTTTTAATTCATACGATTTTTCAATTTCAATAATTGTCGTATAAGTTACTTTATTATTTTATTGAAATATCCCAAGTAGAAAATCAACCGGGCATTTTGTGACAAAATCGATAAAAAGATATTATAATTTTAATTCTTGATCCGAACCTGAATTCATAATTCAGGTCTATCACATCGAGATCCCACTGTAGCCCAACTTGATATTCTGTTAAGGATATTATTGTTATCAAACATGCATAATAACACAGCGAGAAAAGAAAGACCAATACAGCAACATATGTACCCACCGAAGGCATACTTTGTACCTATAATTATAACAGACATATTTATTAATTACAAGCATAAATATATGTCTACCATTATGTCTCTGAAAGCTATTTTTATACCTACAGTAGGCAAAATCTGATATGATTGCAAAGTATTGTCTAAACAGATCCTCAGCGCGTACAAACTCAACTCATACTATGATCATGGAAAGTAGTAAAGTTATATTTACTTTGTGCGCGTCATGAGTATCGCAGATATATTAAAATGATCGTGGTATTGATTCATATATCTATTAACTCGGTATAATGTAGGGTAGAGTATGGTGAAGAAGCCACTTTTATGTCATACTTTGGACGTTGTAAAATGAGTATTTTCCAGAATACATATAAAGAAATGCATGAGTCTAAAAGTTCGATCCTTTAGTTACAACATACTCATGAAAATTGTTACATAAATTTTTGTTTTACAAGAATATAGCAAGTGGCTGGTTTACCCCACTCTACTCTACTTGTATAAAACATAATAATGTACATCTTAAATAAGTCATTCTATTTTAGTTTTTCTATAAACATTGTTTTTATCTTCTGTAAGTATAATCTAGAAGGTATCCATATAAAAATTTACAATCGACCCAGTACTAGCCTAATACCGACCACCATTAACCGATCGTTGACAGCTAATGTTGGCTCAACGACGAAATGAAACATTTTGTACTCAGTCCCAGTACTGACACCAATATTCGTTTAGAGCAGGATGCCAGTGTTGGTTCAGGATAATGCACTTTTGTCCCCATTCACTATCAACCCTTTTTTCATACAAATTACTTGGTGATATATGCTTAAAGCAGGTGCATTCATATTTTGATTATATTCGAAATATTGATGAAGCTGACAAAATTGATAATTTAATTTTTATTAACAAAAAGAATTGATATATTATAACATGACTGGGCCTCTAATGATGTGACGGTGGATATACTGTCAACATTTTATTTTAGCTAATAGTAAATACCACACTTGGGTTAAGATTTTACCAGATGTGGTTTGACGGTAAACCTTCTACTGATATTTTTTTTATACCAGCATAAAATATTATAATACAACCAACGTGTTGGATAATGCAGATAGCTCAATGATACACAGGAAAAAAACCTGCTTACGATACAAGAAGTAAGTTTGTAAGACTAAAATGAATGGAAACCTAGTATAACAGTAGTCGTTTCTGTGAAATAATACCAGGAATGGCTGGTATTATACTAGGTTTCCGTTCATATTAGTGTAACAAAATTATTTCTTTTGCAGTCAACAGGGCGTTTTTCCGTGTGACCATTTTGACCCGGACTGAACCCGACAGTGGGCATTTTACCTATATTTAATTTTTTTCAATGTGAAATATAACTGAGCCAAGCTAAACTGTCAATTGATATTTTTGTTCTGTCGATAAAAAGTTCATTTACTGGATCAAATTTGGGTCAGTAGTGAAGCAACAGTCATTTCAGTATTAAGCTAGTATTAATATTAACCGTCGACGGTGGGTTGACCTAGGCC
>JABFOV010005187.1:0-12508 GCA_022817685.1 Aradophagus sp. ZL-2020
CGGCTAGACCGTGCCGTCAGCAGCACGGCGTGTCTGTGAGATCTGATAGATTGCTGATCAGTGCGCGTGGTCGACGGAGAGGGGAGGCTGAGAGAGGCAGAAGTCGTGGAG
Source organism: Aradophagus sp. ZL-2020 (assembly GCA_022817685.1). Classification (NCBI taxonomy): domain Eukaryota; kingdom Metazoa; phylum Arthropoda; class Insecta; order Hymenoptera; family Scelionidae; genus Aradophagus; species Aradophagus sp. ZL-2020. Next base: position 112 of record JABFOV010005187.1, read on the forward strand.
GGGCGAGGGAGGGAGATGTGGGATAAGGAGGGGGACGAGGGGGGGGGGGGGAGGGGGGAGGGGGGAGGGGGGAGAGGGGGGGGGGGGGGGGGGGGACGAGACACTACCTAATTTGAATTCGAACGATTGTTTCGACCTATTTTATCTCTGGGACTTTAGCGCAGTGCAGTCGTCGAGGTACCGTGAGTTGACTGTGGACGATTTCGACGGCAAAGATTGCCGTTTTCTGTATCGCGAGGAATTCGTGTGGAAACTTATACACTGGAAAAAAAACCCTTTAAAATAGCATTTAGCTTTCTTGTGACAGCAGAGGAGAAAATGTTAATCTTCAAAATGTTCAATCAAAGTGTCAAGTTGTTAACCCAACGGTTATTGATGTTGAGCCGAAATTTTCTGATGCTGTTTCAAAATGAGGAAATCTTGGATTAACATTTAGAGGTTGGCATCGATTTCAATGCTGTTTCAAGCTGATTTTTCTTTCCCGTGTAACAAAGACCAAATTATAGAAAACTTGGAAGTTGTACTTGTCGATATCATTGTAAGTGGACGGATAGACTGATAGGAGACTGATTAGGAGACTGATTTGTAGTGGATGATAATAAATCGTCTATAAATAATTGATTTCTGTGTGTTATTTTTTTTTAATTTTTTTGTTAGTAATTTTCTGTTTGAGTGGACTTGAACAATCTACCTTGTTTTCTGAAGTAAATAATAAAGATCCAATAATAAATAAAACAAAACTTTTTGTTTCGATTACGTTTCTTTTATCGTCGACGTATAACTTTGTTAACAGTTTCATTATATCTTGTACTAATAATATTATTTTACGTCGAATATTGATGTCGCGAATAAGCAATATCGTAGTTAGACGGATTTAATCAAAGAAGCGAGCATCAGTTATTAAAATTTCTTCTTTCAATATTGGTGAACACAAGACGGGAACGGCGATTCGCCCAAACTCCGGTTTGCTTTACGACGATATTCTATCAAATTGAAAGTAGAGGAAGGCAAGGCATCTTCCTTTGCCCCATTTTGTAAGTGTCGTCGGTAGGCCAAGCTAATTTGTCAGTTGTCGAGTTAGCAAACTCAAGGGAATTCCAGGGAGAATCGCCCTATCCGGGACGGTAATCAACCAGTGAATATCTGAACTGGTTCGAAACTCGTTCCATTCTTGTGTCACGTACAACCCCTTATAAGCCTCAACACTTCTTCTCAATTATAAAAAGAGTTTTGCAAAACGGAGCTTGCAATTGATGCTGCTCGCAAATCGCGGGTTAATAATTTCGACGCGAGGGAAAGTGGCGTTCGATGCGAGACTCTACATTGGAAAGGTCAAAGATTTACTTTAATTCGGCAACGCTCTGCAAAATAAGCGGAAATGTCTATGATATATTTTTTGATCTTGAGGAAGTAGTGCATAACGACCAGCAGTGTGTCCAAACTGAGTTTACTTCAGCTTCTAATTGTTGTTATTCGTTAGAATAATGAAAAAACGATTGCCAAATATAATGATAGATATGTTATTATAAATTATCACTATTGATATATTTATGATTCATTAATATTAATACATTAGCTTTAAACTATTAAACATTTTTTACACTGAGAAAAGCAAAAATTTAAAAACGGCATCCTAGACATATTTTTGTCTTTTAAGAAAACTGATTTTCTTTACAAATGAATGTCAATTGGTAAAAAAGAACGGAACGCTACCGTTTAAAATCGGAAAAATATATACTATATTTTTTTCGATATATTAGATTTCGACCTTTTAATTGCAATAGCTACTTTAAGATTAAAAGTATGTGAAGTTGATACTTAGCTCTCTTTCTCAATGGAGGGCGGTACGAACAAGCATTTACTATTTGCGGAGTGACTTAAGTAATTCTGGATGAGATTTATATACGAGCAATGATTTTCATCCCCCAATCGAGTCCGAGTCACAATTCCATTGTTGGAAAAGGCGAAAGTTTTCTCTCACGACACGCAGTAAATAGTGTAAGCATTACTGTTAGCAGAAAAAAAGGATAAAATTGCACTACACCCATTTACTTGGCATTGGGATCCACACTTTTGTCCCGTCCTGTCGGGTAAAACTGGCAAGCATTCAGTTAAATGTCTCGGTAGTATCTTACATTAACAGGGCAATTGATTTGCAAAATCAGAGAGAAGTCTTTGTTTGGGATATAATGTGAAAACAATGGAGGATAACATATAACTAGGGTTAATATCAACGTGTAGAATATTTCATTAAAAAGAGGTTTTATTAAAAAGTTGGAAATATTAATGATGGTCAGTTGAAGGAACAACAATGAAAAGTAATACTTAGACTGCAGTAATTTTTTAAAAATATTATAACGTTACCATTTTAGTAAATACTAAAATGTTACACCTTGAAAATAGTATACATATTCAAGCTACATGTGCTCATAGAGATAATACTTGCATTTATACTGAATGTGCTGAAAATATTTAAAAATCTGAGAATATTTTTTTTTTATATAAAAGTAACGTTTACCAACACATATATTAATGAATATGCAGGTAAAAATTAATTTCGAGCCGATACCGGCTGAACAATAGCTGTACCGAATTGGTACTGACGAATTTGTGCTGCATAGAGAATTATTTCATCAAATTTGCTATACTTTACAAAATAATTTTGTTAGCATTTGAGCGGCAACATCATTTTGTTGCTGCTTTTATCAGTTCAACAAAATCACTTTGGTTGAAAGTTACGTGCTGTAACATTTTTTGTAAATTCAACGTGATTTTATCGATTCAAATTATTAGCTTTCTTCGTTTAACAAAAGCCTGCAACAAAAATCATTTTGTAAATGTATAGCAAACCTATTTCTTCACTTGAAATCGAAATTCTCTTTGTTTTGAAATTGTATTTCTGTACTCTTCAAACACTATTTCTAACTTGCAATTTGAAGTCTTGAAATGTAGAATTCTATGTCAAAATTTATCCATTTTGGATAAATTTGGATAAAAAAGAGTGTTTCAAGTGTGCGTACATGTGCTCAGGCATATAACTATCACATAAATATTTTTTGGTCGGACTATACAATAACAATTAGCCGAGCGTAATTAACAATATCAACAGAGGATCCGGCAATAAAGCACGTAATGAATTTATTATCAGCGACTACTAATTTAATTTCCTCGAAAGATTACTTGTGATAGATATCATTGGTTACTTCCTTTTCGAAATACACCTTCTTTATCATCGCTGGTGATTATAACGGTGAGCAAGATTCCAATGTATTTTTTGCTATGTATACTTTACCGTCGGTCTTCGGTGTAAAATCGAAATCGTTTGCGGTATGGAAAGGGCGGCGGCTATAGTACTGAGGTATGAGAAGCGAGCGGCATTTAGCTCTGGCAATCTCTAGGACACCTGTGACATTTCATTAAGAGTCGGTGTACTTCACAATCACTCGAGTGGAACGGCTCGCAATACGAAAGAAACGCCGTGGAAGATAGTCCGTGGAAAAATTAAGTACCGTTTTATTTAATTTATTAAATGTTATTCTTTATGCCGTGTACCATTTCAGCCCATTTTATCAGATTTCTAATCAAATTTTCAAAATAGCAAGTATTTTCGATTTTTCATCCATCGAACGAACTTTAACACCTTTCTGTTACTTAATAAGTACAGTGGTAAAATGGCTTGAAATATAAATAAATTTTTCACCATAGAAATTTTTTTCATTCACGAGATACGATATTTTTTAATGTAAAAGACACGTGCGATTAGAGAACTTATTTCACTTTCAATTCGAAAAAACAGGTGAATTTCAACGTTTAGGGATTTACAACTTTTGTCTGCCATCATCAATTAACTTGCAAATTTTTGAATAATCGATAATAAAACGACACAAATGGTGATATTGTGAAAGTGTAACTAAAACACTGAAATTAAATGATGAAAAGAATGTTTCTTGGTGCGAACCCTTATGTATCAATTTGACCTTTCAAGCGTATAGGTACAAACCCGGCGAGTGCATTGATTGTCGACTTAGGGATGTTCTTTTACTCTTCCTCGAGTTGAGCGAACTTTTCGGCTACGTTTGGTGCTCGTTTGCCGACTAAACGTCTCGCCAGCTCATCCCACAACGGTTCAATAATATTACACTCAGGCCACCGACTCGGCCTTTCCCCAAGAATTAAGCCGAATTCACATTGAACAGATGCATCCATGTAACGCATGCATTTCGTTACTTAATTTACGTTCGATAGAAATGCGCGTTTTATAGATGCATGCGTGTTTTGTAAATAGAGTTTTTTTATGTTAAAACCACTGGCCGGTCTTGGATCGTGAAAACAAAGACACAAGAAACGTAAGTACGTAAATTGAACAAAGATAACTAGCGAAGTCGTGACCTCTCTAGTTGTCCTTGTTTATATCATGTATTTATATTTTTTTCGTCCTTAATATTCAAATTTCTGAATTTGCGTTAGTATACTGAGAAAAAGATTTGGTTGAATCAAGTAATATTTGACAGCAGTAACCGAAAGCGAAATAATTTGTTTACATAAAAAAAAAAAATGTTTAACCAAATCAAATGTTTAACCAAATCTTTTTTTTTCTTTTTTTAGTGAGACATTTAATATTTGTGTCCACTTATTGTTGATTCGTTTTTCACTGAGAAAAAAAATGAAAATTGAGCATCTAATGTTACCTCGTCGTAGATATCGTTGAAAAGTTCGTATACTAAATTTGAAAATTTCTTATTCGCTTCATATAATCACGTTTTCCTAGTCTAGATGTCAGATTTACATATATTATTTTTCTGCGTGTACGAAGTTACTTAGCTCGTGCAAACTTTCCGCCCCAAAATGGATGTAAACGTTTTGTGACAACTCCATGCAACGATAACTATCAGCAGTTAAATGTGACACGATGTTATTATCCCATCAAAATGTATGGGACAACAGGATTAAGTGTCTCGAAAACGACACCGTTTTGATTGAAATAGGAAGGTCGAGGTAAAAATATTCGTCCAAACATTTTGTCAAGGTATTTTTCTTAATTCAAAGTGATTTAATGTTTGAAATCAACAAAATCATTTTGTCGTATGAATCAAATCAATTCTAATAAATGTGTCAAACAAAACGATTTTATCAAATCGACAAAAGAACTATGGAGTATCAACATCAAAATGAAAAAATTTTTGTTCACTCGATAAAATTTTTTTGTTAATTTGACGTTGATATATTTCGTTTGGTATAGTGTTTGCATTTGTATTTGTTATATTTTTGTATTCCAAAGGTCGTCTCAATTTCATTTCGAAATCATGAAAATGATTCTCTAATTACTTTAAACTGGAGTCTATACACATTCGTTGAACTACTATTGAATTTCATTAATAATTACTCCGATTAATTTGAATAAATAAATAAATAAATAAACTAAATTCAGAATTAGTATGTAAAGGAAATCCCAAACATTTTCTAATCAACAATTTCCAACTTAGAAAATTTTTGAATGAAATTCGTTGTCATCCTGTCTACAGTGAGCTAAAAAATTCTGAAGAATAGCAGAAAATGTTCTGAATAATTGTTTTACTCAATTTTACATTTTCCTGTAATTTTTGTACAAACATTGTATAAAAAATGGAAAATAAAATTCTACTTTGTACATTTTCGTTCCAAAGTTCGCATTCGTTGATGAAAAAAATGTTCGGAACTTGATTAACGTCGAATTAGTTAGGCCAATCAAACATTTATAAATATAAAATAAAATCGACGATAAGGCCGACGTTATAAGGCGGACCTTCGTTTCGAAAGTACAGTACATAATTCATCACAGACGACTGAAAGTGCAGTTCGTAGTAAGCAATTGACATTTTGGGTCGAAACGGTTACCTTCGGGATGAAACGTCCATTTGATACCGTCACCATCGAACCACACGAACTTACTTTCGTCGCTCTGGATGACGTTAAACCTTAGCTCAAGCGTCCAGTTCATGTATGCCTTAGCCTCATGCCACTCGCGCCTTTCTCGCGCAGATGATTCAGATAACTTGGTAGTGGTAGAATCACTTGCCGATAGAGGTAAGTTAATGGTGAAAGAATCACTTGTCAGAGCCGACCCGGTGGGGCACTAGCCAATTATTCATATTGACAATCAAGAATTAATTTCATACCCGGGACAGTGGCACTACATTGTTCGTCTTCCGTGTGACTCGGTAGTAATTTCCAATCCGATGCATTTACTGTTACATTTAATACGACGATGTACGTACTTAGAACCAGAGCTGGGTCAAACAGTCCAGTTTGATTATTGTAATGAGAAATAGAAATAGTGAGAAAATCATTTTTTAAATAGTTAATGAAATAGTCGCAGAGCCAATTATTTTAAATAGAAAATAAAAGTATTTGAAATAGTTAAATTAATGGTAAATAATTTTTAACAAGTGAAAATGTCATTAAAATATTTCGATACAAAATCAATTTTAAGGGTCAATAATTTATTAAAAACTCATATCTTGTCTAAATTTTATATATAGGCAAAAATGCAATGTATGTTTATTTTCTCGTCGTTTGTTTTAAGATTTGATTTGCGTCGTTACAAATAAAATTTCAAACAATAGAAGATAGTAGAGTAATTTGGCTTTGATTTCATGCAATCTAAATGTCGATCGCAACTCTATGTCTCACATGTTACATGTAAATAAAAAAGACACCCATGAAAGATTAAGAGACAATTCTGCATTGTCGGAATGAGGTTCATTTTTAAAATTTTCGAAAATATTTACTGCTTAGATTATTTAGTAAATAATTCTGATCTTCTGCTAAAATGATGAATAGAAATTTTATATAATTACAATTGTAATAACTACTTTAAATAATAAATTATTTTATATTCCGATATTTTTAAATAAATACAATTATAACGCAATTAATATTTTTTAATACGTTATGCCATTTGTTTTATCGATTTTTCAATATGTTTACGAGGTTTTTAATTCTCGCACTCAAAAATATTAATTAAAAAGTTGAGCATAACTCAAAAATACGAACGCATAGCATGAACCATTTTCTACATCTTCGTAAAGTGATTTTGCTGAAAAAAATTCAACCCCTGGTATAATTTAGTACCCTTCAAACGTACACCCCAATGAAAAGTGCTATGCACCATTGAATCTGTGTGGCACGCGGAAAAATGTAACTATTATTCCAAGTACGAAATTCGTTGGTGCAACAAATGTTTGTCTAAAATTCTCTGTTTTGCAATACTAATGTATTATTATATCCATGTTTCTAAACTTTTTTAATGTATATTGCATATAAAAATAATACAAACATCAAAATGGAATAATTTTTACATTAATACAAAGTATCTAAGTATCTGTAATTATTTCATTAAAAAATATTGAAAATAATTACAGTCGGTCGAATGTCGTCTTTTCATCCTTATATGATATATTTTTGTGAAAACAATCACTCGTTTCTTATATCTTCATTTAGCAAAAGTTTGTTAAACGTACTTGCCAACAGTTTTGATTTTGAGTACAATATTATCGCGATATGCAAACAGTAAGTTCATCGCGAGAATAAGTTGAAAAATTTACAGAGACGAACGAGTTGTGACGACATCCCTTAGTCTGCGGTTGACGTCGATTAATCACATAGAGGAGGGTAACAACGTGACGCTGACTTGCAGTAATACCTACCTATCATATTACCGTGTAATTGAAAGATATTCAGCAAGAAAGGACGCCCCGTGACTTCTTTGCTTTTCTGCATCAGCGTACTTTAATATTCTTTTTCTTTTGCTTTCTCTTTTCGTTCCCGATGTCATTACGAACGAAGTGAACGCCTGTGCCAAACTATCGTATGGTGACTTGCACGCGATTTTTAACACTTAGTTAATCGCCACAAATTGTAGTCAAATTACAGCTATCGTAACGTGCGTGCGAGAAGAGTATAATTAAAAAGATTCATAACGTTAAAAAAAATTCTTTTGTAGATTCGAAAGATTTTTTTGATGCTACTGTTCTTGTGTCAAATTCTAGCGGGAATGCGGTTAGATTCAATTTTTGCACTCTTAAGACGTCACATAAAAAATCTATGCGCTTTGAAATAATATTTTTTAAAAATAAATCTATAGAGATGAAAAATGTTTCAATTTATATGAAATTGCTAACTTTTTGTGTTTTATGTTTTCGATATATTTTGTAACAACATTTTTCAATATACGACACTACATTTTCGTATTGAGTTAATGAATCAGCGAAGTTCAAAACTTTGTAGCATGGGAAGCTTTACGATTTTGAAACGTTACACCTTCAAACAATTCGAAACTATATTTCTAGAAACTTGAGAACTTTGTAATTTTGAAAACCTTAACAATTTTAAGATGTAAAAATTAAAATTTCAACATTCAATTTTTCAGTCGAACGTACTAAAAGAGAACGATTTTCAGTTACAAAAATTCCTAGAATAGCAGTTTTATATTTATTTAAATTCGCGATTCTCTTTTATAAATACAGTTTTAAGCTTCTAAAAATACTGATCCAATCACCACATATTTTTTTCTATAAGAAATTTGTTAATTGAATAATTGCGGTCAATATGTAATTAATTGAAATAGTAATAATTATAATTATAGTTTATTGCGGTGTTTGTATCGACTTTAAAATTGCGAAAAATTTCGGCGGAACTTTAAAAGCAGCTATGTCGAAGATAATTAATATAAATGGGACATCTCGGGCGAGCAAAAAATGTAATGAGAATCGCGTGGCAGAGGGTAACTTTGAATGATCATTAGAGAGTGCGTAAGCGTGCGCGTGATCTTGTATTTAATAATGCGAGTATGTCTGCATACTGCCGGTATTAGCGTTATGCAGAACGTACCTCGAGGAGAGTGCGCGTTTAGATTTCACACTCTGTCTGTGTATGTTGTGTGCGTGTTGTGTGTATGCGTGCGTGAGAACGTACATGACTTGCTGCGCGTTATTTAGGTTTTAATCTCAATACTTATTTTAATTAACGATAAAGTTGATAACATTTTTTCCGACAATATAATTTCGAGAAGACCCCTTATTTCTATTTTCAAATGTTCATAAACAAATTCAAGTTGAATAAAAAGTACTAAAAAAAGGAAAAGGTTCTTTTACTTTTTCTTCTTTTATTCAATTTATACATTTATTTGACAATTAATTTGATTAGAAATTTCTTATTAATGAAAGTTTATTAATTTATAATTGTTTATGATTCGCAATAATTTTTTATTTCTCAAACGTATATTTATTTATTAATAAAAAAACAAATTGATAGCATGTATAAACTCATCTTTTTCTAATTGAAGAATTAATTTGAAAATTCATTTTCATATCAAAATGATTCTTTTATTCATAGTTTTATTGTCGACCCACCCTCTTGATTTGCGTTATAAATAAATATCTTGGCGTGAGCACATGTACAAATGCCCCGAATGTCGTTTTGTTTATACGCCACTAATTCAGCGGTTAGAAATATTCGAGCCACGTTTTGCAATAACAGTTGATAAAAGTTTCAGACGTATTACTGCCGACATTGTTGGCACATTAAAAATAGCACACGTGTCCTTTACTGGAACCCATGGATTCAATTTTAAATAGCTGCCTCTCATAACTTTTCTCCTTCGTTTGGGGCGACACATGTCTTCAATGCTGCCGTATAAATGTGACTTTTATCGATTAGAATATTAGGGAAATGGGATCAATTGTCGTTGTATGGTGGAAAAGTGAATTGGAGAATAAGCGATATTCAATCTCTTCTCAAACAATCTAAACGATAATGGCAGAGATTTGTAAGTGCTTAAAAGAAAAAAAAAAAAATTTAATTTAATTACAATTGGGAATTAAAAATTTATTTATAAACGAGTAGAATTATGGTTATTATATAAAAAATCAGGCCTCTCATAATTTTACAACTTTTTATGAAACGTATAATACATTTACACTACGGTTTTATAATTTTTAATGTGTCCTTGAAAAATATATTTTAAACATTTGATGGAGCTACAAAGTTCATCAAAAGCAAACTTGTGTAGTATTTGACGTCTGTTTTGAAAGGTAGTACTATTACAAGCGATGTAATTGCATTTTTTCCACCGCGAAACGTTCCACTTGAGTGTATGGAACGCACATTCTGTTTGCATGTCAAAAAAATGTGATATCTTTTGAAAATTCATAAAATTTGACGTTAAGTACGAGTCCTCGAATGATTAATCAAATTACGAGTGGAAATATAAAAAGAATATATTTAAAACATAAAATATTTATTAAACATATATATGTTCATTAAAACGTACAAGTTTTTTAGAGTAGTTGCATTCTCAATTTCCTTTATTTCTAATAGTATTATATTCAGACTTATTACCCTCAGAGAACAGTTTATTTAAATCTAATAAAAAATTAATTAAATAAAAATAAACATTTTTTTTAATCAAACAAGTATTCAGTAGTAACTGTTAAGCATTTATTTGCATTTAATAAATATTTCAATTCATTCAAATGAAAAGTTAGTAGGTGTAATATCAGTTGCTTTTACTTTTTTTTTAATATTTAATATTTTTTAAAATTATCAATAAGGTGTATTTCGTTTTTTTTATAAATTTTACAAACGTGACAATTATTCAGTACTCGCGAGAAAGAAAATATTGTCGGCTTATCCGACTTTAATCTGGTAAAAGTCTGGATCATAATCGTGAGCCAGACTCGTGCCGGACGTATGCCGTACTACTGCCAGACTTCTACATTCTGGCAATAATACGGCCTACGAGTGGCATGAATTTTGATCACGATCAAGACTTTCGCTAGACCAGCTGACAACGACTGTTTTCACGCGGGGTGGCAAGTAGAAGAATTGTTTTATGTGCAAATGTTTACACGTGACACTAATACAATAATAGAGAAAGTGAGCAACTAACGGACAAGAAGAAACGCAGAGCAATTAAGATATTTTGACCTCGCTATTTAAGAATCCCCTTTTTGTGCGTCAAGAAGGGAGACGAAGAAAAGTTACGGACAGTGATTTGGGTACAAACAGAGAAAGCCAATGAAAGAAACTCGAAAGAGAAACAGGATAACCGATATAACCCTTTTGTTAACGTCACTCGGGAATAACTAAGATACACTATAGTACAATAGAAGTTGTTCTTGTTGATTTCATCGCACGTCGTTCACCCCTCAAGGATCATTGGGGGTCGAACAGAGCCTGTATTTCAACGTGAATTTGGTGATATATCAAATAAATATGTCTTCCAGTTGAAATGCCTCTTTTTCTCGTTGACGTACTTACGACTAATTAATTCGTTTTTAATTGTCTTTGATCATGTCACTTTTTTTTTTTTTTTAAATTTCAGAAAGTCAGGTGTAAAAAAATGATGAAAATATTACTATATTCAATAAGGTAAAGAATTTGATTTTAGAATAAAATTTGATTTTCGTATAAAATGTACAAAAATGTCAATAATCTATTATTATTTTGCAATTCTGTTTAGGACTTTTTTTATTAGAAAACACACTTACGTTGTAGGAATCCCATGACAGAACTATATGTAATATAGTATACCGTTTTTCTCCCTGCTTGAACAATTTGAAACACAATTTCTGAAGCATGACGTCCCTACATCCAAATTCGTCAAATAATTAATTTTTCTTTAAACATACTTTTTTGTTCGAATACGGATGAATATTACCACGCTCTCCGGAAGTCAAACGATTTTCCCGCCGTTTTTGCATACTTCGTGCTTATCGTTTCACTGAATGTATACAAAAAAGTATGCCAGTTCTCGCTACGAACAGTAAACATAGGTGGGGTGTCTGTAACGATTCCTTCACATCCTCCCAGCGGACCAGCCGTACGCTGCTTTCGAAATCGAATTGCCAGAATATTCGTTCTACGATCTCTGTGGAAGTGAGCCATATGTCATAGCCATCTTATCGTATGTAGGGTGACTCGTTTGAGTTAATTGCTAAGGTGTCTTCTCCTAGCTTTTCATGCTTTTCTGTTTTGTTCTTCTTTGTTCGAGACCACTTGGAATGAAATACGAGGGGAAACACCATGCATCTTGAAGTGCTAATTACAGCCTATGTTACAGCGCCGTCAGTAATGGCTTGGAATTTTATGAACCCTGATGAACTTAGGCCCGGATTTTATTTCATAATTGTACCACCCTAGTTTCATTGTCTAAGTTTTCTTTTCAAAACACACCCATTTACTTGGCGTCGTTTTATGATGTGATACCGTTTCGCATTTGTTGAATGTTTGTCCTGAAATACTACTTTATAGCATGAATATTATTTTATTGCATAGAATATTACATTCGGGATTGTTAAAATATATCTTTATATCGATTTAACTTCATTTTAATATAGTATTGATATATTATTATATC
>JABFOV010005188.1:0-12506 GCA_022817685.1 Aradophagus sp. ZL-2020
ACGAGAGAGGGTGTAAGTCGCTGCTAGTGTGAGGGTAGGGCCGTGGAGCGCGAGCATTTTAAGGTCTGCCAATGGTGCAGGGATATCCGGCAGTGGAACTGACCTCACACTCACCGCATAACTGCTACAATCCACATGCCCCCACACCGGTCGCAGCGTCGCGATGTTGGCTTCGACACGCAGCGACTATGCCATCTCGATTGCGATGCCGGTACCGATTGTTCCGTCGCAGTAGCACTTACTCCGATTTGTTCGAAGCAGATACGACTAACTAAAAACGAATAAGTGCAAGGTTGCGCTGATTATGGTTATTGCGGTCGGGTTTTTGCGATTAATCGAACGCACCCGGCGCCGTGTCTACGTCGTTTTATGCTGAAACGGTGGCCAGTTTGAATTACCGTCTGCTCAATTTTCAATTACTTCGATCACCGACAATATTCCGCGGTGTTTCGTTTTTCGAAACGAATCATTAACATTTCATTCTTCGCCGTTTTTGCATTTCCCTTGCACGAATTTCACCATTTTAATACCACTTTTTGGCCCGCTTTTCTTCCCACACTTTCTCTCGTTTCTTTGTGTTTATTTTACCTTTTTTTTCACACGTTATTAATTATCATTATGGTAAAGAATTTGCCGGTCTTCTTAAAATCGAATTCCCGGTTTTTTGAAAGTAAATTTAACGGTAGAAAAGAAATAATGCCGGTGAAGTTGCAAATGTTTTTTTATCGACGAATTCGAATTTAGACGAATTTATAAAGTACAAAAATTACCGAAATATACAACAGATTTTACTGACAATTTCCGAGTTCAAATTCGTTGATAATAAAAATGTTTGGAAAAAATGCATACGGTATGAATAAGAGGCGTTCGAGGAATCGTAATGCTCACCTCTGAGCAACTTGTCACTGTCCCAAGTCCGGTCCGTGGCAATAAAGACGATCCAATCAATTATCTAATTGGAAGACGAATGCAGGAAGAATGAGAAAAGAGGAGAAGTTCGGGTGCGAGGTCGGTAATTCAAGATTCGCGCGAAGCCATACGGAATACAAGATTTAATCGTCCAAAGTTGCGCTTTATTATGGAATTAAAATTTGATTGCAGCAACAAGAAATCCCAAGCGAGACGGGAGTTATGATTCGTGTAATCACAAAGTTCAGTTACGGGGGGGTCTATACATTTCGGCCGGACGTTTTCAGGCTTGCGCGCGGAATAACGTTTACAGAAATGTTAGTAGTTCAAAAAGTGAACAGTGAAACAACATTATAGTCGGATAGTGGGTCACAAATAAAAGTTACAATTTTCATAAATCAATATTTTCTTTCCGCGTTTGTGTTGTTAAGGAGCGCGATATAGCCGGTTGATTGAAAAAAAGAAGAAAGAAAAAATAAATAAATGTAAATGTTTTAGCAGGTCAAGTTATCACAAGCGTCGGCATTTCCGTGCTTATACTCGACCGCTGGATTTACGATGAAAAATGTCGCACTCAAACGAAATGTCGCGTTTTCGTATTGTCAGTGTATAATTTTACAATTATTGCGGTAAAGTCGAACCGTAAAACGTTATCAATTGTTGCGAATTAAACAAAGAAAGGGACGTTGTTTTCTTTCAATGTTCTTTCATTACAATTTGATGGTTTTTCGTTATAAAGTTTAATCATAAATAATATTTTTAATAAAAATAATAATTAAAATTATTATTATTATTATTAATAAAAGAAAATTTGTGATAAATGACAATAAAAAATTTACATTCGTCAATAAGTTATTTTAGACATTGTTTGTTCCAAGTTATAAATCCATTATACTGATTGAAGAATGCAAATTGAACGTTGAATAAATAAAAGCACGTGACATCATTAACGTTATCAACATATTCAATATTGTGGAAATGATTTTCAGATGTACCGTGCGAAGAATCAGTTAAAAATCAATCGCTGTTCTATTATTTTTAATGTTCACATGTCGTGACTTTAAAACGTTGATGAAATCGCGATTACGAATTCTCATTTTATAAACAAAAGTCAACAACGTAACGCGATAACGACGATATCGCTGCATCATCGTTCGATCGATGATATCTCTGACATCTCAATCCGATATATCGTCTAATTGCTTCGCCATGAGATAATACGTGTTTTTCTCATCACAATTCAATGAAATTTTCGTTCCTAACACTTACTCAGCGAGACATCACTTGTTTAGAAACAGATTGTGAGACTTTCAGTAATTAACTTCCTTACGAATTAATTAACATTGGTTTATTTTCACGGGAACTTGGATTACTACTATGAACAAAAATCATAAAATCAATGCAATCTTTTAAATTTAATATTTTTTATTATGCCCGTAACATTATACGATATTGTTTTTATCATAAAAATAATGTTTTCTTATTCAATTTTTTACATAATTATCTAGAAACTCTATTATTCAAAAACTCGAAATCGTTAGAGATTAAAAAGACTTTTTTTTTAATTTTTATCACAAAAGTGACAAAGTTTCAAACAACATAGTTAACCGAAGTTTATGGCTCATATTGTCAATTCAAAGATACAAGCATTCAAATGTTGACACTGTTGTGCTTCGGTAATTTAATCCTCCATCGGGTAACGCGTGTCTTTACCATTTAATTAGTCTTCGCACGCTTTACCTTGCGACCATAAAAACGAAAAAATGTTAAATAACGAAATCATCAAGAATAACATTGACGAAACACAGAAAACCCGAAATTCACAAACAGAAAGATGTGCGAAAAATGAAAGTAGTAAATTGCAAAATTAATACTTATTGATAGGTGTTTCAATTTGACACGCAGCCGTTCATTTTTTACGGGATTTCAATGATTCAACTTTAACGTGTATTAATTACAATGCACGCATTTTGCAGCGTGGTAAACAAGCGCGCGAGTAAATTACTCGACGATGTCAAGGGTGTCAAAGAGCATCGGCGATATCAAGAGTTCTCATGAGATATCTTACGACTGAATTTGGAGTCGCGTTTAATAGGACATGCAGTCTTTGAAATTGACGCCGGAAAGAATGAAACGATTTTATTGAAACTACAAACGTTGACGTTTACACGAAAACAAACCAATGGATCGACAGAATTTGGCCGAATATGTTGCTGAAGTAAAACAAATATCGTTGATTTGACCGAACGTTTCGTTAAATCAACAGAATATTACGTCAAGTAGTTCGAAAAAACTTTCCTACGTACGTAAATCATAAGGCGTACGATATTATTTTAATTGAAAACCTCTAATTTGGCGTACACGTGGTATTTAACTATCATTATTTTGTTTGCCGTCAAGTAATGATTTAACGAAGGAAAAAAAGAAGACGAAATTCATTCGACACGTTAAAAAGTTCACTCGTGAATGTTTAACTAGGTCACTGACACAAATATGTTATTATTTTCTTTGCTTTTAGTGTGCAATATAAACTTGTATATAGTATATTACGTGTAACGTACACTGCGGGCTTTATTCATTGATTTATTGTGTATCTTCAGAAACGAGATACCGTTGCTAAGGGAAAAAGTCCCTCCGAACCTGGCATGATGAAAATATTATGATGACGTGATTTGACGTGTAACAAATAAAAACAATGAATGAAATTAAATTCGGTTTAATTGTGGATACATTGCTTTTGCAACTGAAAGTAATATAAATTGAATATATTAATATAACGCGATGCGAAAATGATGTAAGCTTCAATAGAATATTGATTAGTGAATTGATAACGATCATGTCAAACTCGATTATAATTAACGTCAATTCAGTTACGTTGTAAATCTATTTTCTCAATGTAAACAGTTTCATTGTTGTTCTTTTTTTACATTTATTTTAATGACAAATTTAATAGTGAAAATAAACCAAAGTTCTGCACACAAAGTTTCAATTTCATCAATATAAATTAAATAAAACCATCGAAATATCAGTATTAATATTAGTTATGCTTTTACTAATAATATGTATTCATTTTATTTAATACTTATGACACGCTGACAGTCACGACCTATGAATTTAAAAGAAGTTTCAAAGGTTTTTTTTTTTTTTTTTTGTCAACGAACACGGACTTAGAAACAGATTTTGAGTGAAATTCGTTGACACTTTGTCTAGAATTAGCTAAAAACTTTGAAAAATAGCAGAAAATCTCCTGAATAATTTTACTTTATTTAATATCCTTCTGTAATATCTATACAAAAATTATATACAAAAGTTGCACATAAAATTTTGCTTTGTACCTTTCTTTTAAAGTTGAAATTCGTTGATAAAAAACGTTTTGAAGTCTTATTGAACCTCTTTCACCGTGTAATATCTTTTTTCAAGCACTTTCGTCGAAAATATCAGAAAGTCTCTTATTTTTCCGACGCAAAATCTGAAAAACGCAACTTTTACCTTGAAAAGTATCTCTGACCTTTGAAGGAAACTAAGGTCACGTGATCCGGTGTCAAAGTACGCGGAAGTGGCCCATAAATGACAACGAGTCAAGTTCGCCGGCAGAAAAATGCAAAACAAGCGACGCGCGGCACGGTACGTTCGGGAAAACTCGCGTTAATCAAATTCCGCCGCGAAATCCTGACGAACGCCTGACCTCGATTCGAAAAGTAGGAGAAGCTGTTAAAATTTTAGGACCACGGGCGGGCGCGATTTTCCGGCAGTAATAAAATGGCGCGCGCCGTTAAAAATGGCATCGATTTTATTTGTAATAAAGAAACGAAAAAAAAGTGAAATAAAGAAAGGGGCTAATGAAGGACGAAAATAAGCTCGAAACGGAAACGCAATTTTTCGGCGAGCAAGTCATCTTGGTGTCATAAATTTCCATCGCCCCATGTCATGGAAATTCAAGCGACTCATTGACAATATATTTTCACGTTTCCGAGGCAGTTGCAGCAACGCCCTCTATCAATTGAAATTGATTGAAATAACTCGACCCATTTACATGTCAAACGAGTCCGCATAAGCGAGAAAATATCTTATCCATCTCTTGACGTTGCGCTTCTCGTGTTTCGTGCTTTTCATTTTGCGACGAAAAAATACAGCAAAGGACGAACGGCCTGAAAATACACGCGATACGTAGCGCGGCGCAAACAAAAATACCGATCGCAATTGTGTTTACGTTTCGCGATGATCAGAGAAATTCGCAAATTAAATAATTCCGTCAGATAACTTTGCGAATTGATATCAAAATGAACATTCTTTTGAATAATGTCGGAGGGCGAATGGGGGGAACGGGGTGAAGGGAGGGGGGGAGCGACATTGCTTTGATTTGAAATTTCAATTGGCCTTTTTGAACGTTCCAATTAAGATCTTCCATTTATTATTTTAACAATTATCATTATGTCACGTTTTTAATGGAACAATTGATGTCGTAATTGAGTCACCGTATCGTTATTATTTTTTCATTTGGTATCGTGTAACAATGCGCACGACGTGTCGCGCTAAAGATTTTTTGCCGCGAAATTTATTACCGTAATTCAGAACCCATTATTCTAATAACGATTATTTAATTACTTTTATGACGGATATAAAGAGTGCATTAGATAATGCGACTGTTATTTCATTTTCGTGCATAAGCGACCCTTTTTTTCTCGCAATTCATGACTTCGAACATTTTAAAAGTATTATATGTTTGTTTGAAAACACGTGTTGCAATATAAATTCAATTTCTTTTAAGAGGCACTTTATTTTTTAGAAATCGATCAAAATGAATGTAAACTCCGAGTTTGAATTTACCGCGTAGAACTCCTTTAACTTCGTTCGTGATCTAACGGGAAAAATGTTTGTTTTCTTGGTAATAATTTATCCGTTTTGAAGACTTTTTCCATTTTTGTAGATATGAGGCAAGATATTAATCTATAATAAGTGCAACAAGAGTATTCTTATTTATTTGTATAATTAATATATATATATTATGAGTACCTAGTTTATACATATTAAAAATGTTATTTTGCGTAAAGTTACTTGATCAGAAGCAAAAATATTAAACTTTGATTTTCAAAAATAAAAAAATGAAAAAGGTTTCCAGGGCATTATAAGAGAAAGTACACCAAGTCTTTTTTTCTTTAGAAACGTTGTGTATTTAGTACAAATGTATCACAATGTAACTACGCGAAGAAAAAGGGATCACGTAGATTAAACAAAACTTGCTTTATTCGGGCAGTAGAAAGTCGTACTATATAGTAGACACAGTGGTGAATTAAGACATTACGTGGTCTCTTGTATTTACTATCTCGAACTTTTGCTCCGCAAACGTTCTCACATTATTCGTGAATGACAATTTTTATATTTATAAATTCACGCGCGCAAACAAACACTTGATCCTTTTATCGAAATATCAATTTTCGCGAATCTTATTTCAATACCTTACAAATTTGAATCTTACTGATCAATGTTTCAAATAATTCAATTCAACAATTGATATGACGACATTTTTGTGAGATTTAAAAAAAAGGGTTGTTAGAAAACGTTTTTAATAAAAGTGCTAAGTTCGAAAAATACATGAATATTGTTAAAATCAACATTTTTGTAACTGGAATTGTATCCCTCTTCAACGCCATTTTTTATAGCGCATATATGAAACGTTTATAAGATTGCTAAATCCAATGCCATTCGGTCGTGTGCAAAATTTCAATAACACTTCGTACGTGCCGTTTCTACAAACTCGTTAAGCAGTAAAAATCGTCCGAGATTTGATAACGGTTTAATTACCAGATTTGCTTTCGGAGCGTGTTACAACTTACACAGTCAACTTTTATTATCAATTTATATGGATCGTTCCGAACGTTTGAATCGTCGCGCAATAATCACCAAAGTACGACAGTGATAGATTAACTATTGTTATCGATACCGGCTATACCGTTGCGTTAATGAAAATTATACCTCGCTCACTGAAATTGGCCATTCAACACGCTCATTATTTCGCTCGCACCTTCATTATTTACTCTTGTTTCGCGTATATATATTTTTTTATACGGCCGAGCCGTTGGCCGAATATTTAACGAATTAACGAAAATAGCCGGAAAAAGGTTTGCGAATTGACATTGGGTCGATGCGACTAAATATTTTTATTCGTCAGAAGAACATACAAATTAAAATTACAATGTTATGAAGAGTAAAACAATTTATATCTCAAATTAACATGTAATAACAACTATAATAATTATAAAATCAACAATAATTACAACAACAATAACAAAAACCACAAATTTGCAAAAGTATTATTAACACAATATTTTCATAACAAACAAGCAAGTTAAACTAAATAAACAAAAAAATCAAGTCAAATTTCTCGATAAAAATGTAAAAAAGTGCATACTGTAATTGGGGAGGGGATGGAGTAATAAAAAAAAATGTAAAATTGATAACAAACTGGAACGGTGGTGTAGCGGGTAGACATTGTTGACGTGTTATGCTGGTTAGTTTCAATGGCATATGGCGGTCTGGTTGTGCCGGGGACCTGGCGTGCTCCGGCACCTTGATTCACGGCGAGGAGGGTTACAAGGGACCTTACCGCAGGGTCCGCAGGTAGACAGGAAGCAAAGAAAAGAAAACGTTATTATGGGTTAACGACCGCCACTTTGTCCATTTATGCTGCATTTATTCTTTCGGCCTTTTCGAGCTTGCTTAGGCTCCTACTTTTTGCGCGTCATTTTTATACCCGAACGCGACTTTGCCCTCGAAACCAAGTCGCCTTCCATTCTACAATAAAATCCATGCAACCATTCAAATCGCAATTATTTTCGACGAGGAAAGAAAACGTGGCAATCAATGTATTATTATATACTTATTATATACTTATTTGCTAATTTAATAACAAATTGAAATCAAAAGACGCTTTTATTGGAAAATAACGAGACTGCCGATTACGAAAAAACCAGTTCGGATTTCATTGTCCAAACAGATAGAAAATGGTAGGCGCGTTGTTTAGAACGAAACGTCTTGGATAGTTCTGCTTTCCGCTTTACCCGCGGGCGCGCTCAAACTCGCGCTCAGTTCTTCCTTCCTTTTAGTTTCCCCGCATCTAGGTCAGATGACGTACTATTACCGTCACACCGCGACGAGTTATCTCTAATAGATTGTTTTTTCACTCTCCTTTCGTTCTTTCGAAAACCCGGATCAGGGGAATCGAACGTTTTCACTTTTCAGGTTTATCGAATAGAAAACTTTGGAAATGCAATTTAATTGTTGTAATTAAATTAACAACAACTGTCTTCGAAACAGTGATATTAATAATATTACTTGCAGTAAAAGCGATTGGTATGAAAAATCGAAAACGTTTCTCGAAGAAATTTCACACGCAGAGAAATATTTTGTCAGTCTAAGACGATAATTTTGTTATTATTGAAGCAAAAAAAAATTTAGTAGAATTAACGCAATTTGATGTGTGAAGAGAGATTAATACAGATTAATCTTTTGTCTACTTCACTGAATCACTTTGTTGATCTTACCGGATCTTAGATGTCTACATCTAGATGTCATGCGCAGAAATCCATTACCTTCTACCAAATGACTTTGTAGATACATCAAAATATGATTTACATTATCTATTTTGTCAAATCAAGGCTTATCTTTCTCCGCGTATATGTTTCAAAATGTCTTCAACGATAACTAACGATTGTTCCGTTGCCACTCGAGCTTTCGTATGAAATTAGAAAAGGACAGACCCTAAAAACTTTCTCCGCGTGTAACTCAGCTAAAAATAATCTCAAATTGATACGCCTTTACGATATAAGATAATTGCGTTTCATTAATAATAACGAAGTGAGAAATTGGATGCGACACGGTCAGCCTGACTCGTTGTTCTCGGCGCGCAGTAACATTTAAAATGGATAACAATTACACGACAATTTCGAGTGGTTACATTGTACGAGTTTGTCGCAACGATTTGACGTCCTTTCATCTCGAGGCACAAAATGTCCTAAGTACCGTACGTTCGCTTGTTGACCTTGTGTGTATACGCGCGCGCGCGCGCACACACATACACAAAGGCTCACACATGCGCTGATCCGGCTCTCGAAGCTTTCACTGTTGGTCTCAGAGGCCACATCCGAAGGAAATGCGTCGTCTCGACGTCGCTATAAGGTCCTCATAACTTTGTTCTTCCTGCGTATTATACGCACCGTTCCCTTTGACGCGATTACACGACAAATTTTATCGTGCTTTATCTGAATATCAAATGTAATTACGCCAATGATATTAAATGCGCTCGACTTTGTACCCCATTGTCAAGAACGCATGCATTTTCTGCAATTTTCAAATTGGATTCGTTATATTGGAAGAAACGTATTTACGTTGTTTGAATGACACGTTCGCTCCGCAAAAACAAGATTTTTAAAATCGCACGTTTTCCCGCAATTTCCAAGTTGAAAATCTCATGAATGGTTTCATAAAACGATATTTAAGTGTTTTATTTATAAAGAAAATGAAATGTTATCAACGTGTATTCTTATGATTTATTTTAGTACTGTTAGTACTGTTAGTAACGAAATATTTGGTTTTATAATTGTAATAATAATAATAATAATTTGTTGTTGTTATTATTTTAAAAAAGAAACGATAAAAATGAACGCTATTACAGAAGTTATACAATTTAGGAAGAAACCGTGTTGTATAATTCTTGTAACAGTATTCATTTTTATTAAAACTAGTATTCGAAAATGATGCAAAAAACCACGTCTTGCGCAACAAACAATGATGTCATGTGATTTTGCATCTCTGTTATTCTCGTGGAATAAGATTTCTTGTTCATTATGGATTTTCGGAGTCTACAAATGTAATTTAAACATACCGAGAAAATGAGTTGTTGAAACACTCGCAGACTGTAAAAACAATAGTCCCAAAACTTTTAATACGAAATTTTGAAATTGAAGAACAACAAAAACAAGTTATTGTTAAGAATTAACAAATTACAACAAACTGTTCAGAGAAAAAGATAATGTACGGTCTAAGATTGTTAATCATAACAGCTTACGTTGTTTCAACAATTCTTTTTTTCAACGTTGATTTACAATAGAAGTTAAATAAAAATCAATTGTCGTTTATAAATAACGCTGAAATGATTTTTCTTTGTTTTAGGTAAGAATTTATCCAAACTACTTAAGTGGGGGAGGGGTCCGACTGAATTTTCAAAATGACACGATCTGCTGGGCAGCTAGCGTAAGTTGTTAACAATTTCAAACGCTTCGTGCCATTTACTTTCTCAAGCAATTATTCTCTTTGTTTGTCCACCTTGCGGCGTGTTGATTTCATGAAATAACGATCTCCCAATCGATACGTTACTTTATAGATAAACACCGATAATCCTCGTGTACTTACTCGAAACGGTCTGTTTTTCTCTCGGCTAACTCAAGCAGGATAATAGAGTTACCGCGGGTACGACGGAATTTATGTTTAGGTCCGTTTACAAGAATTATTGCCAGTATTCAGAATTTTTATTTACCATTAATAATTATTCTATATAAAAAATTAAATACAATAAGTTCAATTAACTGTTTAATTTACTTCAAGTATATGTTTTCGAGTATATATTTTCGCTCTATAGAAAAATAGAAAAAAATGCTAAAAGTGTTAATCTTTTTTCGTCTCTTATGTTTTCATATTTGGTATCTTCCCCAACTTTATCTTAGCATCGACTTTTTTACAGCAGACTAAATTAATGTTTTATTTCTACCGAGATACTTAATCTATTTCCTTATTCACTTATTTAATATTTTTAATCGAAGCTTCCTACCTTGCCTTTTAGCTTTGTTATTGAACTTTTTTTAACACCACGACGTTGCTCTTATCAGTTAAAAAACAAAAATTTCTTTGTGATCAAAATTGAGACATCGAGAAGTCTTTGCAAATTTTCAAAGACGCGACAGTTTAACGATATAATCAATTACATTAATTTTTCCCCTTTCAATCACTTCAACCAACAGGTTGTTCATTTTCTTTTATTTGCAGTAGAAAAATTGCAATTAAATTTCATTTATAAAATACGCAGAGTAAAATCTTTATAACGTTAATTTGATGCTGAAAAATAAAAGTCTTTCACTCAAAATCGTTTCAAATAATAATTCAATTATACAGTCGCATAGTGATACTTATCGATACTTGTATTTAAAAAATAACCTTGTAATTGATATCATGAAATTGACTTGAAATATTACACTCTTCAACTTCAACTAAAAAACTGGACAACGAATCATACAAGTTGATTTTAACGCGTCACAATGGGGATACAAACAAAGAGCGGAAAAAATGCTTGTCCGTGAGATGAAAAAACTAATGGAACAAGTTGAACAAGCACGTTAGCCAGTACAGATTTCTCGACGCAAGAACCGGGCATTTAATTAATCGTTAGCATATAATCATCATAATAAATTAATCGATGAGGCAGATAGAATTCATTAGTGTATACGTAACAATTAGAGCGGCTGGTCTAATTACGATGGCGTTACCTTGTGTGTGTTTAATTGCTGGTGCCAGTGGTCAAGATTCGTTCTGGCTTCAACATTGATATCGCAAAAAAGTACCGAGAAAAGCATATTGTACAATATGGATTGTGAAACGTTCAGTGCGATTATCGGTCGAGATTGAGCAATCTGACAATACCGTTGGTTCAAGTTATTTACGATATGGTATCGCAAATGAACATAGTACGCGACAGTACTTGTTTCAGTACGTACTGTAACGGTTACAATACGGTTGTCTCAGCGTAATGAAATATAGGGTTAAGAGCGGTCAATCCTCTCGGATAAAGTCGTCGATGGAGCTACACATCTCGACGACTTGCCTCCGTTTTTTTGCGTCTCCCCTCGAACGGAACGCTGCGCGAGTTCAGGACTTAATTTTTCATACACAAACATTCGTGTCGAGACTTAAAATGAAGTTATAAGTATAATTCAAAACGTTATAAAGACAGACTTTACTCGGATCGCTGTCGAATATCTGGCAAGTGATAAAAGTTGTTTGAGTTTGTTGTAACGATATTTTGAAACAAGCAAGATTTAATTTAATACATTATTAGATTTGATGAAGACTCGATAGGTGTGTGTTACACTCACAAAAATCTTCACCTTCGTTCAAAAATCACTAAGTTTTGCTACTATTTTCTTCGATTAAAACCTAATTTTATCCTGTCAAGACATTTGGCTTAATCACTTAGTATCTTAGATCAAGGAAACTTTTCTTGGCTCAAGAAAATTTATCCTTGGCAAAATATCAAAATACATTTGTCTTGAACCAATACAATTAAAACTTCACTCAATGCATCCTTTTTGTAAATGTAAATATTTATTATTTTTTACTTTGAAAAAACCGATGATTCTGGGCTAGAAAAATGGTCAAATTTCGAAAGTCGTTTTTCAACGCTACGAGTGTGTTCCCCATGTTTCTTTAGTCATAAGAAAACGCGCGAACTAGTCCCCGAAGTGATTCTGAAAAAAAATTTTTTACACTCCTAAAACTGGCAAGGGGGTAGCCTCGGATTTTCGTCAAAAAAAGGAAATTTTTTGAAAGTC
>JABFOV010005189.1:0-12505 GCA_022817685.1 Aradophagus sp. ZL-2020
GCCCGGCCATATATTGCTTAAAATCTCAAAACCCACAATACCGATTATGTTCAAAATGCATATAAATATTCTTGAAAGTATGACCAACATTTCCCTCGCTGCAACTATGCACATATCTTTTGTAGTTGTCGAGATATTTTAATGTAAAAAGAATCACGGGGCGATTGCCTGTGTTCAGGGGCACGCCGAGCCGGCCGAGCGCACTTCTGGTTATTGCCCGTGTCCCTTCAATTGAGTCCTTCCACAATTATCTTGTATTTCAATAAGTTCTGCTGATTTTTCTCATATCACAAATATGAACTGGAATAACGTTTATTGAAATTTTTTTTTACCGAAAAATCTACGGTATCTTTATACGCCATTGTGGTAGACGTAGCTTTGCAATATTATGTTAGTAAGCAATGAACTTCTATACAATAAGGTGGAAAATTTTTTCCCAAGTTATAAGCTTCATACGTTCTCAATGGAATTTTTCAATAAATATCACGAAATGCAAGAGCTTTAAATCGAAAATCAAGCAGCAACGAAGAAGGTGAGAGTATATGCAGACAGAAAAAAAAGAAAATATTTTAAACACTTTATCGTATCGCATAAAAGATAATAAAATATTGGATTGACAGTAAAATATGTTGAACAGATTTTTTAAGCAGAATCAGCATGAAATCGAAAATATGAAAACTGTGACAGTTTGACTAAATTTGATAAAGATCACCTATCTTGAATTAAGATATTTAGAGATGAAGTTGAGAAAAATTATATGTACAGAGGTAGACACCTTTGGATTGCAAATGAAGAAGCAAAACAGTAAAGATAAAATTTTGATACAAATATTAGAAAGTAATGCTTTTTTGTTAACGTTCAATGTTTACAATTTTGTCTCTACTTTTTATTCAGAGGTCTCTGTATACATATAGATATTCGAACAATATAATGTAGATATTTGAACAATAAAAGAAGAAGAAATGTTATTACAAAGGCAAATAAGATGAAAGTCATGATTAAAAGTTATGTGTTTACATAAAGTTTACATTGCCACATATTGTTAACATAAATCGTACATAGCCTACAACAACGCGTCAGTATTATTTACCACGGTCTAGAATGATTAATAGTTTTCATTTTATTACTAATGCAAAATGAAATAAGATTCGTGCACGTCGGAATGCAGTATGCCATTTCGTTATTGTTTTATTAGACGAGTGCAAACCGCTTTGGTTAAGAGTTTTAAATTATCCGTGCATTTTATCATAACGAAACCGCTTTTCATTTGATTGACACGCCTCGGCCGCAATGAGTTACATCAGAAATTCATAATTCTGCGTGATTAACTTACTTATGTTGCTGCTTTTAATCCAACATTCTCGCCCCACGCCATTGGCCGAATGATCAAATCTAAAGTGTAATTAATTGCCACGAGTTGAATTTTAAGTCAAATCGATCTTGTCGGGATAAGATAAACGCATTAAAAGTCAATTCAAATGCAGCTAAGCACAGAACTTTATAATTTTCACATTTGTAATTCGTCGGGAAAATGAATTGAATTAAAACTTATGTATTGTTGCCAGAAATGTTGACAATTCGAAGATAAAATATTATTTAAAGTTGGAGATAAAATATTATTTGAAGTTGAGTTATTTAAAGTTAAGTTTGCATTCAAATTATTTTAAATGAGCAAGTAATTAAAAATTAATCGATAGATTGATAAATAAATGAAGTAATTATGTGTTTTTTTAGTACTGCTTTAAATCCCATGATTAAAAGTTTTAAATTTTCATCAATAAAGTATAATTGTCCATAATTATGTTCCTGCTTCAATATACAGAATAAAAGAAACATATTTCTAGTTATAATTAAAAACTTACGTTTTATCACTTTTCATGTGCTCACTTCATTTGCAATGATATTTTACCAGCTTTTTTCTTGATGATTGAGAAATAAGAAGATATATTATATATACTGATAATAAAACAAATGGCAGGGAAATAAAAATGAAATGACAAGAAAACTGATCTGTTCACACGTGTTTTAAGTAAATGAGAACGAATGAATCTGCAGTAAGTCACACGAAAGCGTGCATAATTTTATATTTAAAATCGGAGTCGAAATCACTTCCGCGTGGTCTTTTATGTCGTGATTTTAACGGCCGTGATAAAACGTCATATTCTTACTTGCATTGCGTGAGAGCGAAAATCCCGCAAGCACGTAGTGGCGCATGAATTTTTGCGTAAAAGCGCAACCGATGGCGGGCGCATTAAACCCGGTGTAATGATGATGGATTAAAAGACGCTGAATATTAATTTATAATTGACGCGTGTTTAATTCTCGGATTTGATTACGCGAAATCATAATACGTCATTAACAGAATGCATTAATGAAATTATTATACATTCGATATTCCGCAACAACGTCGTTAATTATAAAATTACCGTTAATTTGAAACGCGATATTCATTTCTTGCATACGTTTTGTGCTGCGGCAATAGCGACATTGTTTTGTGTCAACTTTTCCCCACTTGCGTTCACTGACAGATAATTTATGGTCTAAAATTACCATCATGTTTGATAGCGTGATCATGTGAACCTATATTGTGTATAATGTGTTGATGCAAAAGTTATTACAATACATAAGATTGCAAGTTCTATTCAGTGTGGTAAAAATGCACAGAAAATACATAATATTCTCTGAATATGCACTGAATTGTTTGAACTCACACTTGAGAAATGTTAGTGATACTTATAATACAAATTTGAATTTCCCGCTTTCAAGTATCTTTTCATGGCCTTCTTAATCTGCCTAAATTTGAGATACTTTTGTCTTTTAGTATGATCAAAACTCGAAAAAAAGGTACGCCAGAACAAAAAAATAGGCGAAGAAATAGCAAAAGAATGTGTGAAAGAAGACGTCCTTGCGAGCGGTAGATCATTGAATTATTATCTCCGGTTCGAAATTAAATTTAAAAGCTTTTTGTGTTGCGGCCATCACGCGCAATCTCGTACGGGTGAGTTTAAAAAGGTGCAAGATATAAATGATTAATAACAAGTTGTGACAAATTTAAGGACGGCCACCGGGCTTTTAATGAACGTCGACCACGAGGGCGTATCTGATATCAGATACAACCGGTTCGCTCATTTTTCATCGACGCACCTACCTGTTGTTCTAATTTCGCTTAATTCACGCCTCGGCGAATCGTCGTAGCTAGTGCTTGTCAACCAGCAATTAAAGTAAATGAAAGAAAGGACACACCGGCTTACACAATAAATAAGCAAAAAAAAGAAGTTACACGGCCTTTGGGGGGAAATTTAAAGAAGTGATATAACCATACACACACGGAATATGTGTATACACTAAAAATATTGTACACCTTTTAGTAAAATACTTGGGAGAAGGGGGTGGTCGTAGAATTTGGAGTGAGAGCAGCAGTTTATATGTATAATATATGTACTCGAGGAAAGAGGGGGAATCCCAAGAATTTCTATCAGGAACAGGAGTGAAATTAAAGTTTCCTTTATGAAAAAAGAAAGAAGCTATAATATTGAAAGATTAAAAGTGTCAGGTCCAAAGAAGTGCATTTCATCTACCTTTACAGATTCTGAAGACTTTTGCAAATTATTTATTTTTCGTGAAAGTTCCAAGGGTTGATGTTCCAAGGGGGTGACAAACGTTAGGAAAACGGTTCGGTGACTGTATCGCCTTCACTCCCGTGTGTTGTTTTTCTGTAAATTGTTTTGTTTTCATGCAATCCTCTTTCTTGATTTATAAATTTTCGCCCACTTCTATATAACGTTACATGTAGCATTCAAACTTCAAAATTACTGCAAATATATATAATAAAATTCGTTTCATAATCAAGAAATTCAAAAAATACCACATTTCCAATATAATCTTAATTATTATTTATAGGTCAAGTGATGAAGCGATAACTTTTTATTCAAAATAAAATGTTCGGAAACGATCATAACATACATATTTATGTCAAACTGTCGTTTTCAATATTTCCTTTATTCTTTATATGATTAAATCGAACGAAGAGGCAAAAAGATTACGATTTTCGCAATGCAGTGATTTTTTCTGCACTCTGCTTTTTGCTAGCCTCCCCCTTCCGACCCTCAGTTCGAAGCGTCGTCCATTGGTCGTCCCCCATCCTTCGTTTTCTCTTATTCGCTCATTATTTTATTTCGCGATGTCCGATCGAACAAAAGAAAGCGGCGAGCGCGCGACGTGCTTCGGCTGTTTTTTGTCGAGCGACCAGTCAGCAGACACATATCGGCCGCTTGTTGGTCAACGCGGTTTTATGTTTCCCGTTTTTTTTTTCTTTTTTTTCGTCGCAACGTCAAACCCGGCCTTTTTCCGGCCCGACGACGAGACCGAAGATTAATTATCGCGCTGCTCTATTTGCTCGCGCGACTACGACAACCATGATTATAAATGCCACGTATTCGTTTCTGTTTGGACCGAAAAACTGGGGGCGTTGAACAATGCCGGGAAAAATAAATGATTAATCCAACATTACCGGGTACTGATAAATGAACGGATATTTTCAGCCAGACGCTCGCCGACGCATTGTAACGAAATATTCGAATTCAAATTGTCTCGGGCGGAAATTGATTGAGAGTCATCGATTGACGACGATGGAATTCGAAAGTCAAATTAATTTGAAAGATAGGGAATTAATGAAGTAAAAAATGATGGACAAGGAAATGTGGGCTCGTACCAACGCTGATTACTTGAGGAGTAATGAAATTAAAATGTTTCTATGAAATAGCAGTCGACGTTTTGATGACTGCAATTGAATAAATGTCAAATCACCAAAGGCGGACGACAATTGTCATTCACCGAACAATTCGACGAACTCTTTTAGTAGAATCAATGTTGGCGAACAACGGACAGTGAACGACGTTGTTAATGAAGAAAAAGGTTAGAGGAAAAAACATTATGTTTGATATCTTTGTCATGTCTGAACGGAGAGAAAAAAAATAAAATGAAAGTATAGTAAATAATAAAGTGAAGAAAAGTAAAATTGAAAAATTTATGTTTTAGTAAAAACACTAAAAAATCAATAATATAAAAGAAACTTTAGTATAAATTAGGTAAATTGGTCCTAAGACGTTTATAATTAAAATATAATCAGCCAGATTTGCATTTTAATTCTATTAGATGACAAACGATACTCTGAAAGCTGTGTCTTTTTCTTGTAACTAAGACAAAAATGAATTTGTCACTAAGATTTTTATCAAAAATCAAATAACAAAATTGTCTAACACTGAATTTGCGATTGATAAGAAGAAAAATCGAAAATCCCTGGCGAGCTCAATCTGAAACTAAAATTTCTATAGTAAAATGACCTCGGCAAAGATTCCAAGTTGGGGTTGGCTTTTACGTCCAAACGGATCACCAAGCGACGCACTTCTTCTAGCTTTAAATACGTTTTCGTGGCACCGACGTTGGGTTGCGTTACGTTCCTCGTGATTTATTTATATTCCTCAAAGACCAGAACGGCCGCACACAAGGACGTCCGTCCCCTTTTCCCGTCAATAATTCTTTCATGATATTGTTCCGCCCGTAGGATTGTTTTGCGAGAGCTTCGGACATATAACGTAATCAAGATCGTCTTTTCCTCGAGGTCCTGCAAACACTCCAAGTCCCCGAAACTGGGGCTGCATTTTTCATGCCCCCACGAAAAGTCACGTCGATCATTTTACCTTATTTATGACATCAATTTTTCGTAAACCACTTTGAATTACTCCAACACTTCGCCAAGAGTGCCGTTGACTGCAAACTTTTTCTTTCGTTTTCGTTGTTTTCATTCACAACAAGATTAGAAACAAAACGCACTGATACATTTAAGATGTTACTATTTGAGGCGAAAGATGTAAACTTAATTACGGAGCATGTTTCAATTATTAATTACAATTATTGAACGACGGTTTGTTATTCATTTAGTATGAAAATAAATCCAGTAATTCTTTCGACTGAGACAGGTCATTTCAATAATAAATAAATGAACGATATTATTTTTCGTGAATAAAAGAATCTGAGTAACCATCTTAATTATTATTATAATATCAATTATCAATAAATAACTTCCAAAAATCATTACGATTTCATAAATTCATAACTGATGTTTTCATGCATGAAACTTTATGAATTTAAAACATTGTAATGTTTTGAATTCATTCAAAATAATTAAAGTAATGAAGAATAAAAATGATAACTGGTTAAGAAACAAAAGAAATAGATAATCTTGTCTTAATATTGTATTATAGAAAATTGAACCCTCTCCTTCTTTCCTTGTCCGAATCTTCAATCTTTATTAAAAGACACTTGATTGAAAATAGATGTCCCGTTAATTTTGCCACCGAAAAAATTGTTATGTTGAATTTGAGCCAACGTAAATAAGTAATCGTTTTTTGAAAGTAATCGATGAATGGTTGGAAAAACATGTGAATAATGCACATTGCCGAGTCGCGTATAAAAAAGTGGGCACCGTTGAAGTTGGAGAAAGTTGGGGTCAAATGGCAGAACTGTATTCATAAGTTAGTATTATGAGGCATGGCATGAATGTAAAGCTCGGTAAAAGGTTAGCGTTACGGATGGAAAAACGTAGAAAACAAAAGACGTATGGACAGCGTTAACGAAGAGGAAAGAAACAAGGCAGTCTTTTCGCGTGACATGCACGAAAGTAATTGAACCATGTAAACGCATTGATTCGATGATATAAACGTCCGATTACAATGCGCGCACACATTTCTTGATTGTTCATGGAACAACATAATATCGAATTAATGCAAATATAAAGTAGCCGCCAGTAATAATTATTTACAACAAAAACGTTTCGTGTTTTGATGACTAAGACATCGATCAGATTGTGTGTAATAATAAGTGCAATAAATAAGTGTAATAATAATTTATATGAGAATGTGAATAGATGAAAACGAGCAGAAAAATAATTTGCACGGAAAAAGTGTCATAGTTGTTGCATTTGTGCGAAAAACTATGACACTTTTTTTTTTAATTTATTGAAATAAAATACATAGCTATAGAATTATTACGAAAATGTGTTAAACGACATTTTTTTGATAATTATTTAGTAAAACAAAATTAAAATCAGTTTCAGCGTGTTTCAAGGCAAATAAAAGTAATTAATTCATCTTTTTTTCCGATAAAAAGCGGACATTTTTTGTTATCATCTAAAACTATAATAGTAAGCGATTGACGTAGGAAACGAAATAACAATTCGCCGTGCGAGTGAAGTAACGATTTGGAAAAGTGAGGTAACGATTCGTCGCAAGTGCTTCATCGCCAATCAATGAGCAATTGTGAAAATTCCACGCAATCCCAAATCAAATGCCTCGCAAACTAAACCGAACGACGTGAAAAGCGGGAGAAAAAAATTATCGGTTAAGTTTGCAATCAATAACAAAACTAGGATTTTACATTCAAGCGAATGTCGTTCTATTTTCATTACCGGCGGGCAAAAAGTTTCGGTCCATCGACCGCAAAATAACGAAAAAGTCGCTCAAAGTTGAAACAAGTCGAATAAAAGTCGGCCGCATATCGGGATAAACGTTGGCATGAAAATAATTAACTTGGCTTGCTCGCGTCGCGAAGCGGGATTTATCCCTCTCCTCGCGCTCGCCGGCTCATTTTCTCGCCACCGGCAAATTGTTTTATCGAAAACTCGCGCGCAAATCAACGAAACGTTATTGTTCATAAACAGCGGCTTCGCCAAAGACGATCGTAAAGTTGTCGCGCAAGCGACGTTATTTTCGCCAACGGTCCCGGGTCCATTTGTACGGCGGCTTTATAAATTGAATGAAGCGAAATGAGTGTAAGTCGCGTTTGGAAATCGAGCGAATCGAGCCATCCAGTAAATCATGCCGTTCCGGCTACGTGACTGAACTCCTGGACGAGGGCGACGCCGAGCGGCATCGTCGTCATCTTTATCGAATTTATGGCTGCCGAGAGCCGAGATATCGAACGAATATTAACGAATTTCTAAGTGCCTCGGCGAGCAATTAGGACGCCTCGGGACGGAAGTCCGCATTTAGTCGGACAGACCGCGGCCCCGTTCGAACGCCCGCTAATTCGCTAAAAGCCTTCTTTCGCTTCTTTCGTCCCCGCTCGCTCGATTTATCAAACTGCGAGCGCGGCAATTTCGGTCGCGCGTTTGTTTACGATTAAGACCCCGTGGAAATGACGCGCCGATATCGCCCCGCGATGTTTCATTCGCCGGCTCTCAAGCAACGAACGGCCGCGCGAAATTTATTCCACTTGGCAGTCCCGGTCATCGGCAGTATCGCGATCTCGCATATTTTAATAATTGTTCCCGAAC
This sequence comes from Aradophagus sp. ZL-2020, assembly GCA_022817685.1. Classification (NCBI taxonomy): domain Eukaryota; kingdom Metazoa; phylum Arthropoda; class Insecta; order Hymenoptera; family Scelionidae; genus Aradophagus; species Aradophagus sp. ZL-2020. Next base: position 8,333 of record JABFOV010005189.1, read on the forward strand.
AATTCCGACGGCTTGCGCGGCGAAGTTTGCAAACGACATTATCCCCGGGCGAAATTCGTTACGAAACGCTCGTCCGAATCGTGCAAGTCCGGTTGGATGCTTTCGCGCGAAAAGCATAACAATCAAATAGTCGAGAGGACGCGAAAAGAATCAAAACAACGAGCCGGAGTAATGCACGGTACAACGTGGACGGGCGCGTCCATTCAAACAAGTTTAACAGCCCGAAATATTTACCGAATGCCAAGAATTCCAACTTCATCTCATTTCCGTGACTCGGGCATTCCGCAAACAATTACAGCCTCGCCCGCGCCCGGCTTCGCCCCGACTTTCGTTCGCCCCGGCTCACCGCGATTACGCATCGCGAAAACTCCATATCAATCTCGCTTATTTAATCGCCCGCTACTTTGGTTACGACCGCAGAGTTGCGATTTCGCGGCTCGAACAAAAGTTACCAAATCGTCCGCGATGACGGAGATAAATGGAATGCTATTGTGCGCGGGCTATCGTCAATTAGAACTGATTAGGTTTATTGTTTAAAGAAATCGATACGCAAGTTACGAACAATGCACGTGAGATTGATATTGGCTGCGAAAAAGATTTGGTCGAGCCAACAAAATTGTGCGTTTGATAATGGGTCGACTAAATTTATAATAATATCGAATGGTCTTATGCAATTAACTTTAATCGGTCGTTTTGAGGAAATCACTGTATACTCTCTAAATATAAATGAAATATAAATAAAAGTTCACCGTTTGATTGGGTTCAAAGTCTTGCACCCTAAAAAAGTGAATCTCCAATTTTTTTCAATAAGTGAAAATGTACTGTTTGAAAACGTTGTATGAAATCTGCAATAAAATTTAATCAAAATACATTTAATAATGAAAGAAGCGATAATTTATATTAGTTGTTACAAAGTTTTACTTTATAAAAGTGAATGTTTTGACTTTTTTAAAAAACTTGGAAAGTTCATTTCCAAAAAAGTTAATTAGCAATTAATTATTAATCAATTATTCGTGAGTTCATTCATCGGTACAGTATAATTTTCACCTTTTTAATTTCAGAGAGTAAAACTTGTCAAAACGAATCGATAACGTCAAAAAGTAATTTGGTAATTGTGAATAAAATTATTCCATCAAATCATTTTGTTAAATTGATAAATTAATTTCTATCAAAACATAACATTGTGTGATTTCTTGTTATTTTAAGGTTACATATAATTGTTATAAATATTTACTCACATTACACGAACGGCCGAAGTCTCATCAGAAAGTCTTACCGGAAAATCTCACCTAAAACGGAAAAAAGTTTTGTTAAATAAAAACTGTAGATAAATAACACAACTACAAAGAATCTTGATAATGTTTTTTAAAATTAAACTAATGAGATGTCTACAAAAAGTAATAAAATCATCGCGAACTTAATTACAAGCCAATTACAAGTTGAACAATTTGTTATTGACTCTTTCTAAGAAAAGAACACTTCGATCACTGTAATGTTCCTATTAATTGCCGTTTAACTAACAATCAAAATCCATAAGGCACACTTTTTAGCAATACAATTGGATCTGGCTCGTTTGCATCTTTGTATTATCAAAGGATCAGAAAAAAAAAAACGTAGAATCCAATTTACATTTTAATTTTATATTAATTAAACTTTCGTTTGGCGTGTAATTGTTCTTAAATAAGTTCACAACAGTTCATTAGGATACTTTAAATTTAACTTTTAAAAACATAAATCGCTTAAAACTTCTTTGAAATTTTACATCAAGGAAGTTTAATAAACGTCATATCGTTTTTTCGGCCAGTTTAATACCAAATCAACTGGCAATACTTGATTCCACGCAAATCGTCAAATAATTTGTCATCTTAAATCAACGTTTAATAAAAAGTCAAGTAAATTTAATAATATTCTTGTTAAACATGCATTAATTTAAAAAGTTCATCGGATGACGTACATCAAGCTTAAATGCATATGGTTCATATATACTTTATACATGACAATTGTTGAGCACGAAATATTTAACTCACACGCACACAGCGCATGTAAATTTTTCCGCGGAATGCAAAGAGAAACAAAAGCAGGCGAAAATTGCGGCAGCAAGTAGCAAATGAAAAAATACAGTGTGGAATTCCAATCATTGTCAAAACTCGTGAAATGCGTCGTGGCGAAATGAAGATTGAGATTAGTTTGTTGATTCGCGGGAAATAAAAAAACCCCGAAGCGAATAATGTTTTCGTGCGCGAACCCGAAAGGCGAGGTATATTTATTGTTCGTCGCGGCTCTTTGCCGTAAATTTGTTTGTTTGCATTTACATGTGTTCGTTGGCGCGCGCGCGCGTGCCTGAAAATCAAGCGCGCCGCACCACCGAGGCAACTGACACGGCCTCCTCTTCGAATTAATTAGCGGAATTCCCGAACAATGCGCCGAAAGCAAATTCGGAACCTTCACTCGCAAGTCCTTTACATTGTTTTTCACGTTCATCACTAGGTACGGTATATATATACATAGTTTTGTTTATATTTACATGTGAAAGCAATGTATAAGATTGAAAATGATAATTAAAAATGCAAATGAAACTTAACGAATACGGATCCAATGTTTTGACATTTCTTAAAAATGTTCACCAAATAATTATAATCAATTATGAAATAATTAAATAATTATTCGATAATTATAATCAATTGATTGTACGATTAATGCGAACTTTAATAATATTCGCGCAATGAACATTTTTATCGCGGCGTTGAAATAAACGAATCACTGAAATACAAATAAAATTTTCAATTGAATAAACCTACGCGGAAACGATATTTCAGCAAACATTTACGATTAACCATTAAATTAAACAGTGATTTGTATTCCAGTAAATAAAATGATCTCCGCTATAATTAATAAAAAATTTCCCTATTAATTCGTAGTCGCCGCCGAGTCTGCGAACCCGCGAAGAAGAAAGCCTCCGAATCGCATTGCCGACTATTAGCAGTATTGGCCGAACAGTCGTACGACGAACATTCCTGCAGCGTCGCGGCATCTCATAAGCTGTAAACCTTTATGCTCTCGAGCGAAGTGTTCCGCGATTTTTGTTCTTCCGTCGACGTGCCATTGTCGGCGGCGAGTTCCGTAATCAAATGTTACGGTGTTTCGGCCAGCGATAAAACGCGCGACTTAAAATGACGTAAGATCTATCGTTCGCGCGTCGCACTTTATGGCCCAATGCTGACAAGTTTACGCGACAAACGCGAACACAACGAACCCACGAATGACACACGTCTGCCCGCGCGTGTGCAGGACGTCTCGAAATTTTTCGGCATTAAAATACATTTCCGTTGGCTGAATAGACACGGGAAATTGAAAAACGAGGAAAAACCCAAACGAAATAGAAAACGTCTGTCAGGAGTTTTATTGCGTGACTTCTCGCTCGGGAGCAAAGTGGTAAAAATGTAATAAAATGTCATCTTCAAGAGCCGCGGTCGATCGAAACGTTCCGAACACATTTTGACCAAGCGCCACCCGTTATAAATTTATAGTTAATTAAAGTTTCATGTCAGTCGTACGAGCGTGAAGCCAAATACAATTGTGAATTTAACGGAGGAACAGGCTTTCAAAGCTTTTAATCACGTTCGACGTCTTAAAAACGTTTTCAGCACTTTTCAAATTTTCATTCTTATCGGGTGGCCGATTTAAATACTAGAATGACTGTAATCAAATTTCGGTTTTATTTCAATGTAATAAAATTAAGTATGAATTAAATAATTATTTGAATAATGATCGACGATAAGGTACATCTGAGATCATCGCTTAAGGCTGCGAAATTTTTATTTATTTGGGATTCAAGACAGCGGGAAAAATATCTGTCTGAAATTTAAAAAACTGATAATACGTTAATTTTAAATCATATACTAATATAGAATGTAAAGTTCAATAAATAAAAATATCAATTTTAATATTTGAACATGGATTCAATAATTCAATTGAAATCGCTCTATATTTGCCTAATTATAATAATATCAAATCAGGGTCGTTACGCTTTTGAATTTTCAAAATTCCCTGACTTTTCCAGGTTTTCCAGTACACAAAAATTGTTTCTCCAGCAAAATTTTATCATAAATAATTTCCGTTTAGTTTAATAAATAATGTTGTAGGAACAATACTACTAATTCTGAAAAATTATAA